>JAULKK010203004.1:0-15896 GCA_032355705.1 Rubia peregrina | reverse complement strand
AGAAACTATTCTTCTTCACCGAGAGGTGAAGGCGCTTCTGCTTTTCGTTCTAGTGAGTGCTTTATTCCCTTACTCAAGGTAATAATAATTGGGATAAATAAAAGGGTAAGTAGTTATTTTACTATACTTGCTCTCAGGAGAAAGACTGCACAATGATGTTTTAGAGTATATGGTCATTGAATCTGAATCTATGTGGCAGACTAGCAAGAGAGGCAAACATCATGTAGTTGGTGTGATGCCTTTTTATAGGGTGATTGAGGAAATTTGGGAGTTGGATTATTTAGAGTTCAAAGTTTTTTGTGTTCAAGTGCCGTTGGGTGGAACATGGTTCCAGTGTTATAGTTGAAAAGTCAATGGGCTTCACACTTGTGAAATTGAATCGTGTAGGCTACGAAGATGACAAGTTCATCTTAGCTGCCCAGGTGCGACAAGTTTTTTACATCAAGGACCATTTCAATAAGAATTTCCATGTAGTGTTTCATGGTAAGAAATTTTACTTTGAAGAGGAAATTGACTACTTAGTCAAAATTGATAGTCCTGAATTTCCATCAGTATTTTCCGATTTGGAAGATGTCGATGGATTTGCGGTGGGATGGTGTTCTCATGGTGATGGGTTGTGGGTTGATGAGAGTGGTGAAATCGTGGGTGGGGGACAATGTGTTGAAGCATAAAAGATAGATAGTAATTCCCATGTATTTGGATTCCTTCAACTAATCTTTGGAATGCTTACCCCCCCTGTTTTGTGAAGTATTTTATAATACTCCCCCTATTTTGTGTGATACTCCACACACCTTCCCCCGTAATACTAGAAAGGATGAGATGTTTGGAAAAAAATCATTACCAAGTTTTTTGGTCTGTGGCCTTCTATCTACAACCATCCTTGCGAATGGCCTTCAAATATCTTCTACCATTCTTTCAAATGACCTTCAAATATCTTCTACCACCCTCGCAAATAGGCTTCAACAAGATGATGACAAAATACTCACGAGCAACCTACTATTAAGCTCACAAAGGAAAATATATGTGATCAAGAGTACAAATTTACCATTAGATTTAATTAAGGCTACAAAACTCGGGATTTAGATTGTAAAACCAATAATGGCCATCAAAACCCTTTGTCATGTAGACGTAACTAAAACTAGCAATCAACTAAATAAAACATGATAAAAATTGTGTCAAATGCATTGATTAATGCATGCATAAAGGTGCATATCAATCCCCTCACACTTAAACCTTTACTCATCCTTGAGTAAAAAAAGCGAGAAAATATCCAAGAGGAATGTAGCATGCGAAGATAAGTTAACCAATACATTTAATTTATTCATAAGATACCCTATTTCCCCAAATTATTGTGAGAATCTCACAACTCTCAATCTCCTTGAAGATACTAAGGTAATATATAAACCCAAAATTTATCCAAGAAAAAGGTAAAGTAAATGATAAGTGCTAAACTAACTTACTCTGCCAAAGAAGCCGCCGGAGAAAATCCAAGTGATGTTGCCCAAGAATCTGCCAAAGATAGTCCAAGAGATGTTCAAATTAGTTTCAATTTTTTTCAATGTCTCTCATTTTGCCTAGGTGCCCTTTCGGGTTTTCATCCTAGCATTAACATATGTTGAGCTTATTTCTCACCTTTTTTCATACGGCCTCTCATTTTTTCCTAGGTTTTCAACTAAGCCGGGCCATGCCTCTCATTTTTACCTAGGTCTTTCAACCTATCCAGACTTTCTCCTTTTTTCCCTAAGTCGCCCTTTCGGGTTTCCAACTTAACCAGGGATATATATATGTATTTATTTTTTCATTTTTAAAAAAAAAAAAAATTGTGTAGCACAAAATTCCCCAAAGGCGGGCTTCATACTAATGAAGATAATGAAAAACAAAAAATTACACCACCAAAGTCTTTTTCCAAAACATCCCCAAAAATAAACTACAAAAAGATAACACCCTAAATATCAAAGCACGTGCATCCAAAACATCCCCAAAACAAATGGCAAATGGTACCCTAACACCTATAGAAAAACAAATTTCTCGAAACAAACTAGAAGTAGTTTTCGAAACTCATGAGGGAAAAACAAAGAAAACAAGGGAAATCGTCATCAAACATAATCAATGAAGGTCGGAAAACAAAAGAGATGCCAACATAAATGTGTTCCAACCTTTCTCCTTCACTTTGTTCATGCATTTTCCCCCAATGTATGCGACCAAGGTGAAAACAGAAGTTGGAAAAACACCAAAGAGTCAACTCCATTCGTTAAGTTCAAAATTTCTCCCTTTTAGGTATAAACATGGAGCCTTGTGTTGAAAGTGTCTGACATGAGGCTACCTCGTGTTGGGTGTGGGATGGTTGACACGAGTCTACCCCGTGTTTTAGGTGGTTGACACGAGGCTGACCTATATTTCTCCTTCTGAAACTTCACACAAGGATTCATTCATTCAAAAACAAGAATACCAAGAGTAGCACTGTTCCAAGGAGAAATTTGATGACCAACAATCCCAAAAATACCACCAAAAATCAAACAAATTTTAAAAAAAATCACCATATTTTTTTTAAAAAAATTCACTAATATAAAATAGAAAGCATCATTTCTTTAGTATCGTCCCCACGACTTATTATATCATGCATTTTTTTAAACTAAGAAAATGGTTTGATGGGTCACCATAATCACCATCATTGACACCAACAACAACTACGTCCTTGTGGACGGGTCTCCACATTACCGTCGATTTTCCCTTTACCTTGGGAGAAACATACCAAACACATCCATCTTTCTCAATCATAGACACATTTTTGTTGAGTTTGTGAGTAGGAAGAGGCTTAGGAGTTGTTAACTCCTTAACCCTCTTCCTTCTCCATTGCATGTTAGTGTTAGACATCGGAAGAAAATCATCTTTAATCACACTAGAAGAAGCGTGCTCATCAATATTTACATCATCACAAGGTACACTCAAGTGAAATAGAAAATGTAAAGTCTCTATACTGGGAAATACCTCATCATCATCAAGATCTCATTTAAGAAATCATCATCATCAATCATGAAAGAGTTTTCACATTGAGCAAGTTCATCACACAAAGTTATGCCTTTACAGATAAGAGAGGGAATAGGTGAATCATACTTAGACTTATCGATATCGAATTCCACCTTATCAATGTCATCCTCTAAGGTTAGTTCTCCCAAATGCACATCTATCTTAGTCCTTTTATGTTTTAAGAAAAGTCTCCCTAATAAAAATGATGACGTACCACCAGTGTGCACTACGTTAAGGGCATAGAAGTCCCCCAAAAGTGCTAAATTTCCTACTCTAACCTTTACTTCTTTAACTAAACCTCAAGGGTTAGCTTGATAGTGATAAGCTAATTGGACAACTATCCTAGTTCCCTTAAGCTCACCTTTGTCTAGGTTTTCATAAATGCTAGAAGGGATCACATCAAGAGATGCTCCTAAGTCAATCATAGCATTTTTCACCAATTTTCCACCTAATGAGATAGGAATTGAAAACATCCCGGGGTCATCACATTTCTTAGGCAAGTTGTTATGAGTAAGAGTAACCACTCCCCCTATTTTCAATTTTCCTACCTTTCAAATTGGTTTGTTCCTCTTCATAGTGCATGAAACTTTCAAGAATTTTGCATAAGAAGGAACATGCTCAATCAAATTCAAAAGTGGAATGCTAACCTTAACCGTCTAAAAGACTTGCTAATGTGTTCATTGTTGGTTTCCACCTTTAGCCTTCCCCTAAGTGCACTAGGGAAAGGTGGTGGAGGATTCACCCTCAACTCAGGTGTAGGAACCTCTTTGATAGGCTCCTCCTCTACATCCATCTCACACTCCTCAAAGTTGGTTTTATTGCTTTCAACAATTATGTCATCCTTTAGCACCTCCTCCTCACTCTTTAGCTTCAATGAATTCACATTTCTCGGATTGATCTCCGATTAGGAAGGGAGCTTGTTGGACTCTTTGACCTCAAGTTACCTCACTTAGGTAGCGAGTTGCTTGACTTAGATTACAAGGTTTCTGATGCTTGAAAAAACCCTAGTCCCGAGACCTTTAATCTCATGCCTTGCGCGCTTCATGAAAACATCTTGTTTCTTAGCCAATTGGGATATATACACCAGGATTTATTATTGATCCGAATTGTAGAGAGAGGTATTATTGTTGGAAGGACCTTCACTCCTTGGATAGGGTTAAGGTAGAGCTTGTCCACCTCGTTTGTACCCTTGAAAATTATTCTTCTCGCGCCAATGGAAGTTAGGGGTGATCGTGATATCTAGGATTGAAGGTATTCGCATAGAGGTCTTGCATTTCACCTCTTTTTTTCCCTTGAAACCCTTGTTGTTGTTTCCCCTAATGAATTGTTGCCTACTTCCACCATTGAAGTCCAATGCATTCACCTCTTCTAAGTCTTCCACCATTTGTGGACAAGTGTTGGCGTGATGATCAAGACTACATGTGCCACAAACCTTGACTTGGTGAACTCTCCCCTTCATGAATTCCTTCATCATAAAAGAAAGTTCTTGGACTTTATCTTCTATCTTGAGAGATTGAGCCGGTTCATCCACTGTCTTCACTCAAGATCTAGTAGCAAACTGTCTTGTTCCATTGGCCATTTATTTGAAGAGTTCTATTGCATTATTTGGACTCTTTTTTTGGAAATGAAACCATTTCATATGGCATTCACCACCCACATGTCATCATGGCATAGCCTTTCGAATAACTAATACACCAAGTCGCCCTCTCTGAATGGCTGATATGGATAGCTTACAATTAGCCTCTTGAATCTCTCCCAATACTTGTAAGTGGATTCATTAGCAAACTAGGATATATTGGAGAGTTGTAGACTTGGAAGGCAGAATGTATTTCTCAAGGAACCTCCCCTTCATATCCTCCCATCATCTCTAAATGAACACACAATCTTTTTTCACAGGATAATACACTCACTAAACCGAGAGGGGAGTTAAGTGGTCAAAGATAAAGATAAATATTGTTGCTAGCATTCCTATTACTATGCTACCTGGGGGTAGGTAGTGGCAAGACCGAGGTCATCCACCGAGATGGTAGGAATCTAAAAGTTAACCACACACACTCGCGATCGAGTTGTTAATCTGACCATGTGCTAGGAATAACTAGTATTGCTAAACGGGATTCGGGGGAGGGGGTTTACTAGAACCTTTGAACATGCAAAATCAGAAGAGAATAAAACTATATAAACTATAACTTTGGGAGTATTTGCACAACATAATCAGTGTTGTCTTGATCCTCGATCTCATCACATACAAGGAGTACAAGCCTATTCTAGTGTTTATGACAAGTGGTGTGATCGGTGCTTAAAACTTCCTCATATCTGTCACATAGGGTGCACATGTAATTTTCTATTGGCACCTCCTTCAAAATTAGGGGAGTGCAACAATGACCCTACATGTTGTGCAGATCTGAATCTTCCCTATACGATTACGTCTCGGGTACTACACCCAGAATACTTCTCCCTAGGCCTACAAAGATAAAGGGGGTGAAACACCTTATCGATGGCTCTAGGCTCACACAATGCTAACCCTAGTTTGCTAATAATGCTATCTCTATTTGTAACCCTTTGGGACCATTTTCCGGCTAAGACTAGTGTGGTCGGTTGTAACATTGACTCGGAGATCCATATGCACACACTCATACGGTTCCAGACTATTGTTATCCCAAGCACATCTAGGTTTCCTTCCCTATGAGATATCAATAACTACCCCAATATGAAAGTAGACTATGGTGTGTATCATTCTTAGTGTGACAGTCATGCAATTAATAAGAATAAGAAGACAATCCAACATAATAATCATAAACAAATAGAAAGGGATAGATCTAATGAATCTCACAAAACAAACACCAAATCATGAATACAAATACAAACCCCAAGTAAATTAACTACTCCCTAAGCATAGAACCCAAATATTTCATTGGATTCACTGCCTTTGAGCAAATGAAAAACAAAGAGAAGAAGAGAAAATATTTTAGAGAGAAATAAGAGCTACTTTATTGCTCTACCATACTCTTAGGAGTAAAAAAATGAGAATAAAATTAAACCCTAATAGACATAGCTTGATACATATAGTAGTAGGGAAATGACCCTTGAACAAGGACCAAAATAGGCAAAAATCCCTAGCAGCGGAAATCGACACATGATGTGCAAAATGGCATGGACTATGTCAGCCTGTTAGCCTTGTGCTGACATTAACCGGTCTGACACGAGCCGTGTAGCCTCATGCTTACATGATCCATGTTGGCCGGCACGAGCTATCGGCTGGTGCCTTGTTTTAAATTTCTATCGTATGCCACGTGTTGTTTGGTGTAGGTTGTTGACTAAAAACATCTTGACCAGTTGAATAGTGTGAGTCGTGTTGTTCTTTACAGCCAATGGGCTGGTCTTTGTATTTTTGGAGTTGAAACGACACAGAACATGTGAAAGGGTCTGGTCCATGTCCATACTTAGCTTCACCGACAATTTAGGTGACATGGGACGACCGGTACCAAACGGTCCATACCAAGAGGTTGTGACACTACCCATAATGGATGGCATGGTACATGATGGACACTTTTGGCATGGGTCGTGCTAGAAGAGAAGCCTTGGCTGGTGCTAGTCGGTCAACTGGTCGGCTGGTTCGTGCCGGTTGACTCCATTTCCATTTTAACCTTTTTGAAATCATACTTCACCTTTCTCAGCTCAAATTTCATCTACTATCATTTTTTCCCGTGGCCTTCTTTCTACTACAATCCTTGCGAATGGCCTAAAAATATCTTCTATCACCCTTGCGGATGACCTTCTACAAGATGATGTTAGAATACTCACAAGCAACGTACTAGTAAGCTCACAAAGGAAATATAGGTGCTCATGAATACAAAGTATTCATTAGATTCAATTAAATCTACGAAACTTGGTATTTAGTTAGGAAAACCTATAATGGTTATCTAAATATTTTGTCTTGTAAACCTAACTAAAACTAGCAATCAACCAGAAAAAACATGATAACAATTGTGTCAAATGCATTGTTTAATGCATGCATAAAGGTGCACATCATTGGACTTTTTCCTCAAGCTTTGAAGAAAGAGTAGGCTCCTCTAAAGTTATAACACGGGATCGGGTCTCGAATAGCCTTGTGCCATTGGCCATGTACTCGAACAATGCCATCACATCTTTGGGATTTTTTTATTGAACCATTATGTTCCACATTCACTGTGCACATGTCTTCATGGCATAAGACTTCAAAGAAGTAATAGACAATGTCTCATTCCTTGAATGGATGATAAGGACAACTAGCCAATAGCCGCTTGAACCTATCCCAGTACTCATACAAGGACTCATTTTCCTGTTGGGAAATATTGGAAAGTTTCTTATTCAAAACCGCAGACTTTGAAGGTGGGAAGTATTTCTCAAGAAATCTACGCTTCATGTCTGTCAAGTAAGTGATGTAGCCCGTTGGGAGGTAATGGTGCCAATCCTTGGTTTCGTCTCACAGCGAAAAAGAAAAAGACCTCAAATTGTAGTTGATCTGTACCTATAAGCATGCGTTAACCAATGCATTTGAAATGTTTATTAGTAAATTTTGGTTGGTTGATTGCTAGGTTTAGTCGGGTTTACATTACAAGGGGTTTCAATAGCCATTACTGGTCTTCTTGTCTAAATCCTTAGTTTTGTAGATTTATTAGACCCAATAGATTTTATTCCCTTACGAGCATATCTAGTACTTATTTGGTGAGTTTATTTGTTAGATTACTCGTAAGAACTTCGGTATGCTTTGTATTAGGTCATTAGCAATGATGGTAGTAGATGGTAGACGACAATTAACAAGGATGGTAGTAGATAGAAGGTCACGAGGAAAAACGTGGTAGTAGATGGAAACAAGGCAAGAAGAAGAAGGAGAACAAGTTCAACAAAGAAATAACTAGCACGATCGTGCAATACTACACAGCCGTTCCAGCCAACACGATAGTGCCAGAAGACTTTGGTAGGAGCCACTTTGTTTTACAAAGCCTGTAGTAGTCGAGTCTCTTGTGTGGTTAAGTATTAGCATAGGCCGTGCCATACAAAACGACCCAATCAAAATAATGTTCAACTGTACAAAGACCAACCATGAGGATTTGAACACCCATACCATCAGTTTCTAAGAAATTGACTCCCAGCCAGCGGCCCACAAGGATATACATGGCCCACGCCATCCAGAAGTGGAAAAATGCACCGGGCCAACGACCTGTGAAGATATACACGACTTGTGTCGTTTAAATGCTCAAGAAGGTGTTCCTAGCCAACGGCTCATGATGAATGGCACGAATGTGTGCTCTGGGTGGCCCAGACTGGCGCCCAGGCGGTAGCCCGTACCAAATCACATGGACCGTGCAAAGCTGGGCAGCATGGGCATTGTGCTATAGCATGGCCCGTTCGATAATGGTTTCTAGGGTCTTGCTTGCCTTTTTGAGTCTTTTTTAAGTCCCAATTATATCTACTATAAAGAGGATCCTATGTCTACAAGGTTTTAAGTTTTAGCCTAGGTTAGTTTCATTCTCTTAATTTTCCCAATGTAGATAGAGAGAGAAATTGACTAACCCTTCTCTGTTAGTTTTATTTTCTCTTAGTTTTGCCCAAGGGAATTGAATCCAATGAAATATTTGGGTTCGATGATTTGGGAGTAGTGATTTAGTTTGGGGATTTAAATATGAATTCATGCCTTGGTTGTTATTTTGTGAGACTTTTAGATCTTCCTATCCTTTAAAGCCTGTGATTATTATGTTGACTTGTACGTTACATTCTTGTTAATTTCATGATTGATACACTATGTTGGCATACACCTTAGTCTAGCTACTTTCATGTTGGCACATTTATTGGTATACCCTTGGAAAGTTCTGCTAGAGTAATAGGGGAACTGAGGGTCTATTGACCGTAAAAGTGTATGCATGTTTATCGCCAGTCACCGCTCTGATGACCAGAGACTAGTGAGATAGACTGGAGCCCGATAAGTTATGGAGAAACATATTCTAGTAGCAACTAGGGTTGGCGTATTTTTACCTTTATCGTTGCAACCCTAGAGTCGGGTATAAGGTGTCAATCCATTTTCCTCTATAGGACTAGGGATGAACATTTATAGTGGTTTCCTCAATATGTAATTCTTCACAGGGAATGGATAGAACTACACAGCGGTGGGGCTGTTGTTGCGCTTCCCTAATTACAAAGGCGGTATCGGTGGAAGGAAATAAGAGAACCCTTATGTGACAGATAGGTGGAAGTGTTGACCACCTATCTTACTATGTGACATAAGAATTAGGATAGGTTTATACATCTCATACTTGATTGAGTCTAGGATCAAAATATACTACCATTCTTGTAACACAAATATCCCCAAGTGCATGTTTTATATAGTTTACTCTCACTTGTCTTTGTAAGGTTTTAGTTGTTAGATAATCCCCCTCTCTAAAAAACCATGTTTTTCGACATTAGCTATTCCTGAAATGTGATCAGATGGATGAATTGATTGCGGCTTTGTGTAGTTAACCTTTAAAGTCCTAGCATTTTTGTGGACAACATCAGACTTGCCACTATCTACCTTTTTAGTAGCTTAGTAGTAAGAATGGCAGCAACAATGTGAATTTTGTATTTTTGAAGTGATCCATGGGTTATTTGTTAGTGACCTCGCGGAGTGCAGTTCAAATTTTGGCGCCGTTGCTGTAGATGCTATTTAAAGACTTAACTGTTAACTTGCATAGCTGTTGGTTTAGTAGTTAGTGTCTTTACCTTTTATTTTTTGTTTGGTAGTTTAGTTGGTTTTTGTTGTTGATCCTATGTGATAAATATTCTGGTTACTCTTAATATTTTGGATAGTGTTTGTCTTTGGTTTGGTATTGTCTAGAGGTTCCACAATGACCAACTGTTGTTGAGGAGACCGTTGAGATGGAAAAAGATAATCGGACACTTTGGTAGCTAATGGCTCAAAACTTGGAGAATCAACTCCTATGAATATTCTTCCAACCTTGTCACTGAATGTGACTTGTGACTTGAAAATAAACATGATCCAATGCCTACCTACCTTACATGAGGTGGTTGGTGAAAATCTGAACATGCACTTGTCAGAGTTTCACCTAGTGTGCGCTAATATGAAGCCAGCCGGAGTTTCAAAATGGGATTATAACTTGAGACCCTTTCCTTTCTCATTGGCGGACGCAACCAAGGATTGGGTATACTAACTTCCACCGGGGTGCATCACTTCTTGGACGGACATAAAGCGGAGGTTCCTTGAAAATTACTTTCCAGCTTCCAAGTATGTGGGTCTAAAGAAGAAAGTTTCCAACATTTTGCAAATGGAAAACGAGTCCCTTTATGATTATTGGTAGAGGTGTAAGAGATTGTTGACGAATTTCCCCTACCACCCATTCAAAGAAGGCGATTTGGTGTACTACTTCTTCAAAGACCTTTGTGTGATGATATGAAATTGGTCAATGTGACATGCAATGGCTCCATTACCAACAAGATCCCCCTGGATGCTATGGAATTATGGGAAGAAATGGTCAATGGGACAAGAAAATTTGGCTTTTGATCCCATGTGAAGAAATTAGATGAGCCCGCTCACTCTCTAAAATTGGAAGAGCAACTTCAAGCACTTGCCTCGATGATGAAATATTTTATGAAGGGGAGAGCTCGACTAGTCAAGGTGTGTGGAATTTATAGTCTTGATCATCCTACCTACACTCGCCCACAAGTGGTTGAAGACTTTGAAGAAGTGAAGGCTTTGGAATTTAATGGTGGAAACCAGCAATTTCCTAGGTGGAACAACAAGATTTTCGAGGGAACCAACACAGAGATAGACAAGATCCCTATGAAAATTCCTTCAATCCTTGATACCGTAATCACCCAAACTTTTGGTGACGCGAGGAGAATCAAGGATACAACCAAGGTGGACTACCTGAACCTCAACCCTATCTGAGGGAATAAGGGAATTCCAACTTCAATGTCGCTTTGCATAAGTAAGACCGAGAGGAGATCCTTGATGCAATTTATCAATTGGAAATGAAGAGTGATGTATTTGTGGAATGGACAATGAGGAGCTTGGCACTAGAGCCTTTTCGAGTATCAAGAATATCAAAATCCAAGTAGGCCAACTTGCTACTTTGGTGAGCCTACTTGAAGCTAGGGAATCTGGTAAGTTTCCTTCCCAACCCGAGGTAAATCAACAAAATGTCAGTGTATTGAAGTTGAGAAATGGGAAAGAGGTACACGAGGCTGAGAAAGAGATTCTGCAAGAGGATTATTTGATTTTGGAAAGCAACCAGACCAAATTTTAATAACAAGAGATGGTTGTTGAAGAGGAGTTCTCGAAAGAGCTCCCCACCACTGAGGCAAGGGTGATCCCTCTTCCATCGTTTCCTAGTGCTCTATGGGGAAGGCCAAAGGTGGTAACCAATGGAGCGCATATTCACAGAGTCTTTGAGAAGGTCGAGGTTAGCGCTCCTATTCTTGATGGGATTGAGCAACTTCCCTCCTACTCTATTTTTTTTAAAATGCATGCACTAGAAGAATGATCAAACCAACTAAGAAAGTAGGTCACTTGAAAATAGAGGGAGTAGCCACTTTAGCTCATAAGAACATACCTAAAAAGTGTGATTACCCCGGAATGTTTTCGATCCCCATTTCCTTAGGTGGTAAATTGGCAAAAAAATCCTATGATTGATTTGGGTGTATCGATCAATGTGATTCTTTGCAACCTCTATGAGAAACTTGACGTAGGCGAGCTTAGAGATACTAGTGTTACTGTCCAACTAGCCACACATTCACAATCTAGCTCTAGAGGTATAGCTAAGGATGTCAATGTTAGGGTAGGCAATTTAGTGTTTCCGGTGGACTTCTATGTCTTGATATAGTGCATGATGGTGGTGCACCCCCAATCTTGTTGGGGAGACCTTTCCTAAAAACATCAAGGACTAAATAGATGTTCGTTTTGGAACACTAACCCTAGAGGATGATGATAAAGTGAGGTTTGAGATTTACAAGTACAAGCATAATTCACCTATTCCCTCTCTTATGTGCAATATCATATCTCAATGTGATAAACTTGTTCAACATGATGACTCTTGCATGCCTTGTGATGATGAATGTCTCGATTAGTGTCCTGAAGATCTCAATGAGAAGGATGAACGTGATAAGATGAATAATGTCCGGAGCTTTAATTTTGACACTTATGTTGATGATAACTATGCTATGCATAAGTTTAGTGATGACATCTTGATTGTGGATTTTTTTTATGTTCACTGACTTGTAACGGTCTATGGAGAGTAGTAAGGACTTAAAACTTCCTAGACCACCTCCTAAAGCTGAATACATAGCTAAGGACTCAAGGTTGCCTAAGGATGGCCATATTCTCTCCATGGTGAGCAAAGAGCGTGAAGGTAAGGGTTACACTTTGTGGAGACCTCTCCAAAAATACATCATCGTGAGTGGAGTCATGGATGGTGACTCCGTTGACCCAACGATAGTTTTTTAAAATTTAAATGCATGATGAATAAGTCGCGAGGACGAAAATAAAGATACGGTGTTTTCCTTACTTTACTTTGATGTTTTTGGTAGTTGGATTTTGCATGTTTTTGTGTGAAAAAGGATTTCGTGTTAAACTCTAGCTGATTGTTAAGTCTAACATTGAGTTTCATGTTCATGGTTAGAAGGATATATGTCTTGGGTGAAATTTTTTGGAAAATGAAAGTGCATGGGAGACATGAGTCGTGCCGTGTAGCACAGCTCGTACAGTACGACACGACTCATGTAGGTTAAATTGGAATGGGGCTATCATGTGGCATGACCCGTGCCATTTCCTTGTGTGGGCTTGAGAATGGGGTAAAAATGTAGATTTTTTAAACTAAATTTTTTTGGCCAAACAAGCATTTCTTTCCCATTAATTCCACATGTCTTTTACTCCCTAAGCTATTTGGTGTTGATGGTACTTCACCAAAATATCAACACCTTCCTTGCACATTAATTGAGTGAAGGTTTTGTCCCCAAAGTTTCTATTTTTGCCCAGACCGATAATATTCCGTTTTCCCTCTCTCCCAAATAACCCATTTTTAGGTGATCCTTTATTCTATCAATTAAATTCCAGAGTACCATCCCCCATACATAAAGGCCATTTAATCCACTACTAGTCTTTAAATTTACTCACTCTTACTTCACATTAGGAAGAACTAAAAAATTGAGCCCTTTATTTCAAAGAAGAGCACATTTAACCTCTTTCTGTGTGGATTTTTAGCTCTTAGCCTCAAAATTTTAGATAAAATCTTTGAACTTCGCATTCACCTGCTTTGTTTAACATGATTTCGTTGTGAAGGGAAGCATGCATGTCAAAATTTGTGAGTGTTTTAGGAATTTATATGGGTTAAACGAATGATTTTATTATGGATTGAGTGTGGGGGAAGTGTATAATCTTTGTGTTGAGATTATCCGGTTTGCATTGTATTGGTTTTTTAGGAATAATGCTCTTGTTGAATGATCCTTGATGTATATGCTTGTATATTCTTGACATTACCATATTCTTGTTGTCGTGATATAATGGCTCCAAAGAGGAGTAGACCAGAGAAAGAAACAACTTCTCGGGGAGAGAAAGGGAAGAAGTTTACTAAAGTTAGGAGATAAGAGCCGACGACTTCCTTTCCTCCTAACCCCGTCTTTGTGGTTGAAGAGTTTATGAGGTGGGCCAACATTTTTGGGAGTGTGGTATGGAGGTGGAGGTATCTAAATATCCCAAAGAGGACCATTTTGGAGAAGTTTTCATGCAAGGGGACCTTGGGATCCCTAGGTCTACTCGAACGTGTCACCTATTTGCTAGGTTGAATAGTCCTAGAGGGCTTCTTGGAGATCCACTCCATAACTTATAGAAGATGAAATTTGGAGTTTTTTACGACCTAGAGCAAGCAACAGAAAATGATGGGAGGAGGAACATCCATTTCCACTTGTATGACAAGGAATACACGATGACATATCAGAAGATTTCCCGAGCTATTGGGTGGAAATATGGAAAAGAGTTTCCAAGGACTCACCGGCAAGGACTACCCTTCTCATTGAGTAAATTTTGGGTGAACCTCACAAGAACGGATAGGAGCCACTTCCCCAAGAGTAGCACAATAGTCCACCCCAACTTTGCGATATGTGCACCAACTCTTATCCATGTGAGATCTTTGCCACAGAGAGATATCGCAATCCCAAATGGGACATCCAAATCATTTGGGCGATGTACCTGAAAGGAAATATCTACCCGGACATGGCGAGGGACTTCGTGGAGGAATTCTTAGCTGCACTGTTACAGGGTTGGGCTTATCACCCAACCTCAATGCAACCCCATGCGCGCATGGACGCCAAAACTGTGTTACAGTCTCATGCCGCTCAACGTGTGTCTGTGAATCAATCTCCCTAAACTGCAATGCACATGTCTCTGGGTCATCCACTGGTGCCCGCCTAACAGGTCACAGCCTGTGATGTCCCTTCTGTGTGCCTGTGACATGCTGTGCACAATGCCTGAGCCGTTCATACCCAATGCCCGTGCATGCATATCTTCACGGTAATCACCATACCCTCCTCGACCGCTCGCCACAAACCTTGTGATTGCAGATTCATCCTCATCACTATGACCCAATCAGCATAATTTGAGCTAGTTAGGATATGGTACACCATAGGTCTGCCACTGTCCCTCGACACCTATTGCACCACCACTTCAAGAGCTCTTGGTCCCTTGGTTTCACTACGTCTCCTCTGTCTTGGTGGAGTGCGTGAACCCTATGGTGATTTTCTTTCCATTAATCTACCTTGCTCTGATACTAAATGTTGGAACAATGATATAAAATGGAAGAAATAAAGATAAAATTTTGGTGCTGAAAAGATATAGCTTTTCAGATTTTTCATTCTCCTATTTATAGATTACAAAATGACTTAGATATTATTCCCACACTAATTAAGAGCCATACTACAAGTTTATAACCTCCATAACCTCCTACTATAACTAGCTAGCACTAACTCTACTAATGAAGGATGAACAATGTGCCTTATTCCTTGCTTTTAACTTCTTCAACCACCCATCACTACTAACTAGCACTGAAGGCTATTATTGCAAGCGCTATATTCTTCAGCCTCCTACCACTAAAGCATTACCTTATTTCATAACTTATTCAACTTCTATAACCTCTAACTATCACTAAGTGTAGTAATAACAATAATCACTAGATATGCAACATGGTACAACTCAACAGGCTAGAGCTCGGTTGTCAGACTTTGTGCTGGATCGAGAAATAGTGGGCTGTTTCTTGGCACTCCATAAAATAATATTCATTCTAAGAAAAACAACATATCCATTTGTGGATCGAGAAGTATCTAGACAGTGAGCCCAGTCGTCATCAGAATACCCCACCACCTCGTCAGAACTCGTCGAACGAAAGGCGAGACCAAAATGAAGTGTACCTCGGACATAATGTGAAATCCTTATAACTACATCAAAATGATCATCTCTAGGGTTCTAAAGATACTTTCGGACTGTGTTAACCGAGAAGGCCAAGTCTGGACAAGTGATGGTCAAGTACTGAAGAGCCCTGATGAGACGTCAAATGCATATTTTCTGAAGAATTTAACATCTCTTTTGTTATATTTTTGTTGGAATATTTCTATATTTAGGTAGGTTTACATCAGAATGGGTTTAGATAACCATTTTTGGTTTTCGTACCAAAATCCTTGATTTTGTAACCTAGTTTGAGTCTAATGAACTTTTTATCCTTACGAGCATTCAGATCCCTTTTTGTGAGCTTAATTTGTAGATTGCGTGTAAGAACTTTGGAGTATTTTATTGAAGGTCATTCGCAAGGATGGTAGAAGATTGAAGGCCACGAGTCAAAACGTGGTAGAAG
>JAULKK010202793.1:0-15898 GCA_032355705.1 Rubia peregrina | reverse complement strand
TCATACAAGCATTTCATATACTCAAACTTCCAACACCATTAATGTATTCAACAACCAAATTCAAAGCACAATAAATAAACAATAGCAAAGAATTAAATAGCACAGATATAGTTCTCAAGACATGGACTTGGAAGCCTTAATCAGTTGCTTTCAAGACTAAGTTTAGCTACTAGAATTCGTACTAAACAACAATAGCAACTCAAACATAAAATCAAGATGAAAGAAAGATGAAAATGGCACAAACTAGATTTTTTTTCACAGCTGGAATCGAGATGAATAAGTTATGTGAAGGAGGGAGGATAAGATGGTAGTTATAGTACAAAAAGTCAACAAAAATGGATCTGGACAGTGATCTGTCGCGACTCGCGACAGATAGAGTATGCTGCTCTTCAACCTTTTCTTCTTCTTGTCTAAGTGTATCCATCTCTACTTCGCTTCTTCAAGTCTTCATGGTCTGTGTTGTCTTCAAAAGTAGTTTTCGTGGTCTTCAAATCTTCAAACTATTACCTTGTCTCACAAATTCCTTAGAAAAGTGGTAAGAGCACAAAAGTTGCCCTTAACTCTCCTAATAGAATTTCAAGGTAAAATGGATTATCTAGAGCACAAAATCCTACCAAAATGAGTACAGAAAATCCAAAAAAAGACAATATAATATAGACTCATCAGGATGGGATATTCCGTTTTACACATCTTGTGTAGTTTAAAGTAAAAAATGCCAAGACCAACACATGGGGTTCAAAGAATGACGCGGGGTGTGCTAAGGTACTGAGAAAAATATGGTTCAAGCTAATGGGGTAGCAAAACAATGCATGTCATGGATAAAAAATGAGCAAAATGAAGACCCGACAGACGGCCTGTGGTGGATAACTTAGGGCACACCCAATACGACTGGCATGACCAGTATCAATACTAGCACTCCATACTTGCACGTCCAGCGTGACCCGTGCCAGGACCAGTGCCCCGTCCCGGCCTGAGCCCCTAACAGATGCTAGGATATTTGGCATCTTCTTTGGCCTATTTTTAGGCCCAATTCCATACTACTATATATATGGACCTTTGTCTACTGGGGTATAAGGAGAATGCTCATTTTTAGATCTTAGAAGGTGGCAAGAGAGAGAAACCACTCTCACTTCTCTCTAGTTCTTTTTCTTTTCATCTTTTTATCTTTCTTTTGCCCAAGAGTGTTTAATCTAATGACATACTTGGGTTCAATGCTTAGGGAGTAGGGATCTAGCTTGGGGATATATTTGTATTCATGTGTTGATGTTTATTTTATGAGATTTCTAGATCTACCTATTTTTATGTGTTTTGTGATCATTATGTTGGCTTGTTCTTAATAATTTAGTGAATTGCATGATCGTCAAAATTTCTTGGCACACAATGGAGTCTACATGTTGGTGCACTATTACACTTTCCCAGTTAAGGAAACCTTGGTGCACTTGGGGTGCGATAGTTCAGGACTGGGCGTGTGCAAGAACGTTACCGTTGTTAATCATCACGATCGACCATGCATCTAGTTAGTCGACCAAAGAAGTCTGACGAGTTGCGGGTAGAGAAGAGTAAGTTACAAAACTAGGATTATCTTGTTGATACTAGAATCCATCAATAAGATGGATACTTCATTTGCCTTTGTAGGCCTTGGGGTAGTTCTTTGTGGTGCTCTTCTTGGGGATTAATCACACGGGGAAAAATCATAACTGAGCAATGTGCCATAGCCATTTTTTCACTCCTCTGAAAGTGAGGCTAATGGAAGATCTTATAAGCGCACCTCTATGTGACAGATAGGGGTAAGTTTTGACCATTGTCCGCACCACGTGACACTAACAGTAAAATGGGGTTAAGTTCTCATATTTGATGAAATCGATGATTGAAATAACATTGACCATGTTACGCATATATTCCCTGAGTGCTAGTTTATATAGTTTATTCCATCGATTGCGTGCTTTTAGTTGATAGTTGAAAATCCCCCCAATTGTTATTTTCATAACACTCTTTGAACCTTAATAGCTCAGCCTCATTTCTTATTTAATGATGCTCGGGAAGGGGCGGGTTAAATTTTAGTGCCGCTGCCGGGGATGTTAGTTTAACGGTCTGGTAGTTAAGTTGCATAGCGTGTTAGTTGAGTAAATAGTGTTTCCTTATTTATTTTTCATTTTTGTTTGTTTTTGAAGATAAATGTGGGGAGATAGTGTTCGAAAAATGAAACACTGTACGGTTTGTCACTTCGATCACCATATAGAAACTTGCTCCTGGTTGAGTGAATATGATAAAGAAATGGAGCTTGCCATGTTGCAAGACTTTCATGGAGGAGCATGGAATTCATGCCTCGACTCACCATATTTGGTTAAAGGTCAAACCCACAGGTTCACCTGTGACGAAATACTTGGAGCTTTAGCCAACCTTGGTAAAGTAAGTGACTTAATCCAAAATCAAGTATTTGGTTGCATTAGGGAATTTGGATATCAGCTCTCCTCGGGTGTTGAAAGAGTTGGGAAGCAAGTCACCTAATTGATAGGAAAGGTGAGCACATTAGTGGGAAAGTGGAAGCTATTTTATGAGGAGGCTCAATCACCTCCCCCTAGGGATGAAATAAGAAATGAACCATACAACCAGGAACCATCCATGAATCTCCACCAGTGTGAGGTTAGTTCTTCCCTTTTTGATACTGTCAATTTTTTTTGTGATAATGTGGTGGAGTTCTACATGCATGAAAATGCAAATTTTGTTTTAGATGATTTTCCCCCCACTATGAATTATGGTCTTGAGGTCTTTGTGCTAGAGGTTTCTAATATAGCTATGAATGTAGGTTTAGATGATTAGCCCTTAGATGATGGTCGTGTTGATACTAGGAACACTAGTCTAGTGGAGAATGTGAGGAAGTTGAGCCCCAAATTGACACTCACGTCGAGACCTTACCCGCGAACTTAGATGACCTAGTGATGCCTGAGACAAAGCCTTTGATAGAAGAACCACCCGTAGTCAAACTTAAGCCTTTACCCGAAGCCTTGAAGTATACTTTCTTCGGCGAGGGTGAGACATTACCGATGATTATTTCTAGTAAGCTCACTAGTGACCAAGAGGATAGGTTAATCAAGGTGCTTAATAAATTCAAGGGGGCTATAGGATGGACTTTGGCCGATATCAAAGGTATAAGTTCCTCAACTTGCATGCACCAAATACTATTACAGGGGGTGCAAAACCTATACGTCAACATCAAAGGCGGTTAAACCCGCCAATGATGGAAGTAGTTAAAGGAAAAGTCCTTAAACTAGTTAAGGTGGAGGTGATTTATCCTATCTCTGATAGTAAGTGGGTGAGTCCCACTTAAGTGGTGCCAAAAAAGAGTGGGGAGACCTTGGTAGAAAATAAGGATGGGGATTTGGTTCCCACTCGTATTCAAAAAAAGGTGGCGAGTTTGCATTGATTATCGTCGCTTTATTACGATCACTCGCAAGGATCATTTACCCTTACTTTTCATTGACCAAATGCTTGAAATATTAGTCGCTAGCTCACACTACTACTTCCCTGATGTTTATTCAGGATACTTCCAAATAGACATCGATCCAGAAGATCAAGAGAAAACAACCTTTACATGCCCCTTCACCACTTTCACCTATAGGCGTATACCTTTCGGCTTGTGCAATGCACCAGGTACATTTCAAAGGTGCATGGTCAGTATCTTCTCGAATTTTATGGAGTGCTTCGTTGAAGTTTTCATGGATGATTTCACTATTCATGGAGGTTCTTTTGACTCATGCTTACATCATCTAAAATTTTGTTCATAAGGTGCATTGACACCAATATAGTTTTAAACTCCGAGAGTGCCATTTTATAGTGGAAAAGGGCATTTTTCTAGGTCATGTGGTATCGGCTCAAGGTCTATAAGTAGATACAATCAAATCCCTTCCTTACCCTACTTGTGTGAGAGACATTAGGTTATTCATAAGTCACCCCGATTTTTACTGTCATTTCATTAAGGATTTCTCCAAGATTTCTTCTTCATTGTGCAAATTGTTGGAATAGGATGCTGATTTTGTTGTTGATGAAGAATGTAAATAAGCCTTTGACACTTTGAAAAAAATTCTTGTTAGTTCCCCTATTATCCAACCCCCAAGTTTTTTCTCTCCCTTTTGAAATAATGTGTGATGCTAGTGATTATGAAATAGGAGAAATTCTAGGCCAAAGGATAGGGAGACTTTCACATTCCATTTACTATGCGTGAGTGATTCTTAATGATGCACTGGGTAACTACTCTACTACAAAGAAAGAGTTATTGGTTGTAGTCTTTGCTCTTGAGAAGTTTAGACAGTATCTTCTAGGTACCAAGGTCATTCTATATACCGATCATGCTGCCTCCATTATTTGATGACTAACAAAGAGGCAAAACCTGGGCTTATTAGGTTGACACTTCTATTGAGTGAGTTTGACCTTGAGGTGGGAGATAAAAGGGAAGTGAGAATATAGTGGCTAACCATTTAAGCAGATTGTCAACACTTGAGATCTTATATCCCACCATGGAAAAAGCTAAGTTGGAGCACATTCGGGAAGAATTTCCCGATGAACAATTGTTTTGTGTGACAACTTGCCAACTTTGTTATGCTGATATGGTGAATTACCTTGCCACGAGGGAGTTTCTCCACTACTTTGATCAAAACCGAAAGAAAAGGCTAGTGAATGAGGCGAAGGAATATTTTTGGGACGATCATTACCTTTGGAAACATTGCTCCAATAAAGATATTAGGATATGTGTTTCCGAAGAGGGGGTGGAGCTAATCCTTATACTTTGCCACTCCTCCACCGTGGTTGGATATCTCAGGTATAAAAAACCCACAGGAGAGTAGCGGAATGTGGAATATATTAGCCCAACATGTTGAAGCATACCTGAGAGTTCATTCTAGCAGGTGATGGGTGCCAAAAAATGGAAAACATCTCATTCAAAAATGAGATGGCCCAAGCTCTCTCAATGTTGTTTGAGATCTTTGATGTGCGGGGGATGGATTTCATAGGCCCTTTCCCTATGTCTCATGGAAATTATTGTATCCTAGTGGTGGTGGACTATATGTCGAAATGGGTTGAAGCCAAAGCCACAACCATGAAATGGCCCCAAGTCAAACATTTTCTCACTTTTTGGTATACCCCAAACCATGATTAGGGATAGAGGTACTAACTTTTGTAATAAAATCATGGGAGCCGTGGTCAAAAGATATGATATGACCCATAGGACATCTACCGTTTACCACCCACAAACAAATGGTCAAGCGGAAATATCCAACCAGGAAATCAAGAGCATTCTTGAAAAGAATGTAAATATGTCTAGAAAGGATTGGAGTGATAGGTTGGATGAGTGGAGCTCGAGTTCAAAATATATTGGGATGTTAAACATTTGAATGTGAACTTGGATGAAACCGAGATGTGTATGAAGTTGCAACTCCAAGAACTTGAAGAATTCAGGCGAAACTCCTATGACGTCGTACTAATTTATAAGGAAAAGACAAAAGCACAACATGATCAAAATATAGTGAAAATGACTTTTTTGTTGGACAAAAAATCCTTTTACACCAATCTCGGTTACGTCTTTTTCCGGGTAAATTAAATTCAAGGTGGGGAGGTCCTTATGTGGTGACCAAGGTTTATGAACAAGAAGCCATATATATAAAGGATGAAGGGAGTGGCATCAAGTGGTTAGTCAATGGTTAAAGGTTGAAACCTTATTTAGAATGGGGGAATTTTTGGTGGATAAGGAAGGAAATTCCCTCCTTGAGGAGAAAATCCAAGAATGGACTCTTCTATTACAAATAAGTCACGAAGACGACAATAAAGAAACGTTCTTTTCATTTTGATTTAGTACGCTTGGATATTTTTGTGATGATTGGATGTGTTTGATATTATTTTTCAGCATGATACTTATCAAATGCTTGTATGAAGTTCAAGACAAGAAAGCAATTTGATCGTTTGATACCTTCAATTTCTTCTCTTTACCTTGGTCACATACAATGGGGACAATGTGTGATTTAAGTGTGGGAGGGGGGGGGGAATCCTTGTGTGGGAGTAGTGAAACACTTAGAAGTTTTCATCCTGGGATTCCACAGTGTTCTTGGTGTTACTTTAGTTTGTACTTTTTGCTAGTTTTGGGAAGTTGGTAGAATCTTTTGTAGTGTGATTTTTAGGTGGTTATCACTTTGTTGGGGAATTGTTTGGGATAAACACTTTGGTAGTGTAATTTTTTATTTTGCACTATCTTTTGTAGTATGAAGCCCAACTTTGGGATACTTTGTGCTACAAAAATAAATATGAAAAATATATATACCCGCATAAGTTGGAAACCCGAAAGGGAAACTTAGGAAAAAATGGGAAGTGAAGCCCGGATAAGTCCAAAGGCCTAGGTAAAAAATGAGAGGCTAAGGCCTTTCTAGGTTAGAAAACCTAGGCAAAAATTATAAGCCGTGTGGAAAAGGATGAAATGGTGAGCTGAACATGTGTGAATGTTAGGATGAAACTCGAAAGGGCTCATAGGCAAAATGAGAGAAATTGAGAGAAATTTTGAAATTGAACTTCAACATCTTTTGGCCATCTTTGGTGGCTTCTTCATCAACATCTCTTGGATTGTATTTGGCGGTTTCTTTAGATTAGTAAGCTAGTTTTACACCTATCTTTCATGCTTACCTTTTTCTTCACAATATTTTGGGATGGTCAGGTTACTTTAGCAACTTCAGGGAGTGTGTGAGTTGTGAGATTATTACTTCTTTGGGGTAAATGGGGTAGCTTTGGAATAAGTTGAAAGTATTGGCTAACTTCTCTTTGCATGCTAAATTTAGCTTATATCATTTCTCATTTTTGTTTACTCGAGAATGAGTAAAGGTTTAAGTGTGAGGGGATTGATGTGCACCATTATGCATGTGCTAGATGATGTATTTAACAAGTTTATGATCATCTTTTGTTTGTTTGGTTGATTGCTAGTTTTAGTTAGGTTTGCACGACAAAGGGTTTAGAGGGCTATTACTGGTTTTCTTGTCTAAATCCTGCATTTTGTATACTTAATTTAGACCGATGGACATTTTTTTCCCTCTTTGATCTCATTAGTAGGTTGTTGGTAAGTGCTTTTTCATTTTCCTTACTAGAAGCCCATCTACAAGAGTGGTAGTAGATATTTGTAGGCAACGCAAGGATGGTAGAAGATATTGAAGGACATTCAAAAGGATGGTTATATTGAAGGTCACGAACTCCAAATCATGGTAGTAGAAGGAATTGGAACAATTAAAGGCGGATTTGAAGTTCAAGAAGGCCAAACGATATACGGAGGGATTGTTGTTCAAGGTTGCCCAGAGTTATGGGAAATAGTCAAGAAAAATCATCCCTTGAGAGTGTCACCATTGGATTCTTCTTCTCAGACACTATCAAATCAACTTCATGAACTCTCAAATTGGATCAACGGTTAACCCGTAGCAGAGCAAAGAAGTTAGGCAAGCGAACATGCCACGACCGGCACAGATCGCACAATCTTAGCGCAAACCAAAAAACTAGCACGGTCCCCACCAACGTGCATGGAACGTATTATTTGGCAGTCCGTGTCAAAATCAGGCACGAGGGTTCCCTCTTTTCTCTCTAAAATTGGCAAGGTATGGGGATAGGACATTCCGTTTAGCACATCCCACACCGTTTCAAGTCACAAATGCCAAGACTAGTTCACGGGGTGTGAAGAATGACATGGGGCATGTCCAGGTACTCAGAAAAATAAGGTTTCAGCCAATGGAACACGTAGAACAATGCATGATGCAAATCAGAAAGGAGAAAAATGAAGACCCATCCAGCAGCCCGTGTTGGATGACACAGGGTACGCCCAGCACGAGCGGCATAGCCCATCCTAAGACCACACCCACGCTAGAAAATCTAGCACCACCGTGGCAGGAACAACGACCTGCGCCAACACGAGCCCCTGGTAGCTAGTAGGGTTTTGGCCATTTTTTGGGCCTATTTTCAGGCCCAATTCCCTACTTTTCTATATATGGACCTTTCTCTACTAGGATAAAAAAGAGAAGGGTCATTTTTAGATCTTAGGAGGTGGCTAGAGAGAGGAAAAACTCTCCCTTCTCGCTAGTTTCTTTTCTTTTCATCTTTTGATCTTTCTTTTACCCAAAAGTGTTGAATCCAATGAAATAGTTGGTAAAAAGCTTAGGGAGTACGGATCTAGTTTGGGGATTATATTTGTAATCGGGTTTATACGACAAAGGGTTTAAAAGGTCATTTTTGTTTTTCTTATCTAAATCCAAAGTTTTGTAGACTTAATTGAAGCTAATTGACACTAGGTATCCCTAGATTTTCTTTTTTGATCTCATTAGTAGGTTGCTCTCGTAAGTTCTTTTTATCATCTTTTTGTAGAAGGCCATCTGCGAGGGTGGTATAAGATTTTTAGAGGCCATTCATAAGGATGGTGGTAGAATGAAGTTCACAAACTCAAAAGTGTGATAGTAGATGGAACTGAGCCTGGAAAAGGCAAATTCAATGTTCAAGGAGGCCAAGGAAGAAGCGGATGAAATGTTGTCCAAGATTGCACGGACTTTTGGAAATGATTCAAGAAGAATCATCCCTTGAGGTGGCACCATTATATTCTTCTTCTTGTGTGCTTTAAAATCGACTACCAGAAATTGTAAATCGGATCATCAGTTCTTCTGCAGCAGAGAAAACAAGTCAGTCGATCATATTAGCCAAGGCCAGCCCAACCGTTATGAAAAGAGCTACCATAGGCCCGTGCGATTGCTCAGCACAACTCGTGTCAAGCAACACAGGCTAGGCCAAAGGCCTCTAGTATGGGCCATGCCGGCCTCTGCTTCCTGTACCCCGTCTCTTCTTTTCACTCCAAAATTTGGTTAAGTATAGGTGCAGATTGTTCTGTTTCGCAGAGTCTGCATCGTTTCAAGTCACTAATGCCAAGAACAGCCAATGGGGTGTGAATAACAACACGGATCGTGTCATGTTACTTAGCAAAATGAGGTTCTAGCCGACGGGATGCGCCAAATGACCCTGGATGCGAATTAGAAGAACAAAATAGAGTTCTAGCCGATGGCACATGCCGGTTAAAATGGACCATGCCAGCATGAGGCATACGGTCCGTGACATAATTAATGGCCCATGCATGCACAAGGGCACGTGCCATGCCAGGACTGAGAACCCGCACTAGCAGGAGGGGTTTTGGCGGACACGGACCGTCCCAGATGCCACCCTCCTTGCCATTTGCTGCTGTTGGAGTTTTTTGGCCTTTTTATGCCCTTTTCATGGCCCAATTTCCTACTACTATATATATTGACCCTTTTATACTAGGGTTAAATTTTGCCCACTTTTCATCTTCAAGAGTAGGATGGAGAGAGAAAATACTCTTCCTTTTCACTAGGTTATTTTTCTTTCTTCTCTTTATTTTTATTTTCTAAAAAGTGTTGAATCCAATGAAATACCTGGGTTCAATTATTAGGGAGTAGGGAATTAACTTGGGGATTATATTTGTATTCATGTATTAATCTCTATTTTGTGAGATTTCCTAGATTAACCTACTTCCATGTGATTTGTGATATTTTGTTGGCTTGTTCTTAATGTTCTTTTGAATTGCATGATTGTCACACTTAGTTAGTACACACCAAAGTATACTTTCATGTTGTTGTAATAATAATACCCCTCGAAGAGGGAAACCTACATGCTCTTGCGGTAATGATGGGCCTGGATCCACATGGGTGTGCGCACATAGGTTGTCATTGTTAACATTATGATGGACCTTGCACTAGTAAGCCAACGAGTTGGTCCAAAGGGTAGTGGGTGGAGATAGATAGAATAGAAAACTAAGGTTAGCTTTGCAACCCTAAAGCCATTGATACGATGTTTCACCCCCTTTGCCTTTTTAAGCCTAGGGAGAAACATTCATGGCTTAGTTCCCAGGACATAATTGTACGAGGGAGACTGAGATCTACACTGCAGGCACGACCATTGTTACACTACCCTAATTACGAAGGTGGTGCTGATGAAAGATTACATGGGCTCCCTACGTGACAGTTATGGGAAAGTGTTGACCATCGACCATACCACATGTTATGAACACTAGAATAGGCTTAAAGTTATATATGATGAAATCAATGATCAAATTGACATTAATCATTTTATGAAAATATTCTCTAAGTGCTAGTTTATATAGTTTACTCTCTTGATCACTTGGTTGCCTGTAGTTTTAGTCATAAAACTCCCTCCCTCAAATGCTTGTTTTACCAACATTGATTATTCCTAACACGTGGTTGGTTGCCTGTAGTTTTATTCATAAAACTCCCTCCCCCAAATGCTTTTTTTACCAATATTGATTATTCCTAACACGTGGTCGGATTGGCGACCCGATCACGGTTGTACGTAGTTAATTATTTAATTCCTAACATCTTTGTGGACGACCCCAGTACTTGCCACTATCTACCATTCTTGGCAGTATAGTAGTAGGAATGGGAGAAATATATAAATTCTATCTTTGATCCATACCATTTCTCCTCTCGGTTATTAGTTGATTTCCCGAGGTTAATTAATTAGCGACGCCAGGAAGGAGAGTTCAGTAGTGGGAATAGTTTCTTCTATTTGCAAGTTGTGGCTTTGCGGTGGAGGCTCAATGGGATTTTCCATGTCACCCCTTCTTCTCGGGAGGGGCCTGCGATTCTTCCTGAATAGCCTGGATTCTCCCGTCGAGAGTCACTTTGAGCAGTTGATGAACCGCCAGTTTTCTCTTTTCTTCTCCTTCTTCTGGAAGCATCAGTAGCTCGATCAACGACTACTTCTCCTCCTTCAGGGCCTCTACCCTCTGTGGACACTAATTGAGAATTTGTTGTAGTAATGATCTCCTAAAAGGAATCATTATCAATGGAAAATTTTGACAGGCGGTCGTATCCTCTATCTCATCATTTTTGCATCAGAAATAAAAGACCTTTCAGTGCTAAGCCCAGATAGATCCATATCTACAATTCAATATACAGCACATGTGGATGAACACATGAATATAATGTAG
The DNA here is from genome assembly GCA_032355705.1 of Rubia peregrina. NCBI lineage: Eukaryota > Viridiplantae > Streptophyta > Magnoliopsida > Gentianales > Rubiaceae > Rubia > Rubia peregrina. Next base: position 4,878 of record JAULKK010202793.1, on the reverse strand, counting down.
CAGTGTCAAGAGTAAATGATAGAAGTGAACATGACATGGTGAAACGACAAGATAGCAGCAAACAAATACCTTCGCTCTCAGAATCAGCATGTCAAAGACATATCGAGTGTTCGTTGAGTCTTAATGTAACCTTAGAGTTGAAAGTAAGTCAAACCCTTGGCTTGGGAAGTCTAGACTTGGGAACATTATAATTCCAAACAAGAAGGGTTTGTTTGTGATCATTACCCAATTTTACATAGAATTTTAATTTGCAGCATACGCCAATTCTTTTAGGAAATCCGCTGACAAGATCAACACTAGAGATGATAGGATAAAAGGTGAATTCATCATATGAGTTTTTCACCTTGCGAAACTGATACTGGCTAATGAATAAGTCAATAAAAAAGGGATTCGGGCTTGCTCACACACATGTTAAAAAAGGACAATGATCGAGATACCTTAGGATGTAACTGAGATAATGTAACTTGATAGTGAGAGAGTAAATATATAATGTGCTGAGATAATGGAAAAGTGAGTCCAAATTAAGATAATCTAAAAGGCAAGAGATGTAGCCAGTTCTAGGAGTGTGAACACTCTCAAATTTATCAGGAGCATTAAGCTCATACGAAAACAAGAAAAGAAAATTATTCTTTAAATTTTCCAAGTGATAATCAGAAAGAATGCTACTAACGGCAGGAGAACTGGTGACATGGTCAGAATCCTCCCCGGAATTGACATCGTCAACTTGGACATCCTTTACGGAAGGTTCAGCAACATTAAGGGAAGACATTTGGGCAGAGAAAATTTCTAGGATTCAGGTGGAAACTCTATTAAATATAATTATAGAACGCGGGGGGAATATTCTGGTAAAAGCTTAAAATGAGAACATGGGATACACGCCAGAGAAAATAATCAGATAAATTCCTGACCAAAATCGATAAGCACGGTTATAAGAGTATAGATACCGCACAAATTCACAGTTATAAGAGTCGTCTTAGAAATGGAGTGATGATTAAGAACATAGAAACTTACGAGATTGGCGGAGTACGATGATGAATTGGAGCAATAAAGAAGGGAAAAAGAAGATGAAAAATTCACATGTATGAAAAATCAATAAACTACAGATTTTAATTAAGACACCGAAAAGTAAAGATGAATTAAATCAGACAGAAAATCAATGATGAAAGTCTAACAAAAAGTAAATTACATTTTTTGAAATCTGAGAAGGTGGCTATGAGTGGCTGTAATACACTAAGTAATGATGGAATTAAGTCATCAAAATTGAAGAAATTATAAGGGAGTAAGAGATAACAAAATAAGAGAAAATCTCATAACGGTACAGTGAATAAAAAAGAGGGAATCTTGGCTCCGAGATCGCAACAGCTAAAGTCTACCAGAATCCCGATACTTTCAAAATTTGAATTCAAATTTCAAAAGATAGAAAGCTCAACCAATTCGTAAATACAGCCAAGAAGCAAACAACACTCACACAACACTTTGCAAAGATAGTTTAAGTGGCTAAGATAACGAATATGTTATTACCGTTCAAAGAATATATAGAATAACAATTCATACACATCCTACAAGCCCCAGTCATCGCTTTATATTTTTTTGCCTTTTTGGCTAGGGGCTTATGGTGTTTACCTAGCCCATGGACCACAGAATGTTGGCCTTCAGACCCAGCCCAAGATTTACATGCAAAGTAATAAATACATATTCACGCCCAAAATCTCTTAGCCATGAACTGATAAAAGCGAGAACATGTCCAAAAGGACTAAGTCACGAACCGAGAAAAGTGGAACCACGATCAAGACTCAGCCATGAACCAAGACTTAAACCAAGTTTATATGGGCCATGATGCAGCCAATGATCGAGAATCCTAACAATACGGGGCCATGACTAAATTCCGCTATAAATACAAGAACATCAACACTAACTGAGAGAATGGAGACCGTACTGAGAAATTCCAATTCTCTGAAGAAGAGTACTGACTGGATCGTCAGAGCCATTTCCCCATAATCACTTCTGAAATTTGTTTTGCAGGTTTCATAGTGAAACACATTGAATATTAGCTATTTAGTCTAATTGGGGATACCATATCAAATACATTTTAGTTGATGTTTATTCATACATATCAATGTTTTTTTTTAAGTTTATTCAATTTGAGTTGATGTTTAGATGTTTTTTATTGAGCCTTATTTTGTCGATGCTTGTTTTCCAGTGAAAATCAACTAATAATAATGAGTTTTCAGATTTTCATCATTAATTTGAGTTTCTAAGGTTGAGGCAAAATTATGTTGGATGAATTTCAATAAATGGTAAGGGCCAAGCTTATAAGGATTGGATTGTTTGATATTTGCATATATAGAAATATCTTTGTAGTGTTTGTTATAGTTTTGTATTAAATGATATTATGTAGATGTTAATTTTTTTAGCTGAAAATTACATGTATTTTGAAGAGTTTTTAATGTCATATATGTCAAATCCGTTTGTAAAATAAACAATGTTCGATTTTCAAATTTTAAAATAAAAGTTATTCAGACTTATGTTTTCTAATTGATGTTTTATGTGTTTTGAGTTGATATTTTTATGGGTTCCGTTGAGGGTCTTTTTTCGCTCAGGGGGAACTAAAAAAATGATGGAGATATATAGTGTGTTCATTATGTTTATAATATTTTTTCAGTAGAGAGGTCCCTGTAACTTTGTGAACGTTTAAAAAATATCCAAAAATAAACTAATTCACTATGATATCTATTCACTATCTTGTGTTATTTATGTTTTAATCTCTGGACTAATAGTTAGTCTGTTTAACAAGGGATTTTCTCTAAAATAATTTACTGTGTAGTGAAAATTATGCACCTCGTGAATACCTTAATACACACTTATATAATGTACTAGCAGAGTCCCACTGTGCATTGCGTGGTATTATTAATATAAAAATTAGGATTAATTTTTATGTACTTTTTGTGTCTTATATTTAAATTGGATACAAAGAATTTTGTTAAATTTTTTAAATTTTAATCATCTAAAAGAAAACCATATGAGTTCTGAAGTGAAATAATCAATTTAGTTAGAAATTATTAAATGTTGAATACAATAAAAAATGATTATTTTTATAATATTTCATTCAAATTATACAAGGATTATTATTATTCATATGTTGATATTCATTTTAAAAGGTTAAAATAATTATAAGTATCTCATTGCAGTAAGTATCTCTAGAGGAGGCCATATTTCATGTCAAAAGAGAAAAAACAATAAACTCCATAGCAGTCGTATATATTAGCAAAATAAAATATGATGAATGACCATATCTAACATATGACAATTAGCCACCATAAACACATGGTTAGTGGGTGCAACTATAATAAAAGCTTGAGAATCTTGCAGCCATGTGTTAGGGATCGTGGCCAATGACATTTTCTACCTTGGTCACATCCATTGAGGACAATGCATGAACTAAGTGTTGGGGGGGGGGGGATTTGGAACACCTCATCATTGGGTGGCATCTCTTTTGCTTCTATCATTTTATACTTGTTCCGTTTGGATTTAAATGATGATTGTTTTCCCCCTTTTCCCCTTATTGTTTTGAAAACGTTTTGTGTTTTTGTTCTTTTTGAAAACTTGGTTTTTGATCCACACTCCACATGGTTGTACTTTTATGAGAATTAACCCACGGAGAACTAGTAAATCAAAAATAGAATTTATAAGTTGCACCCATACTCATTACTACATTAAAAAGGGTTGCAAGTGGAAAGTCTGGGGTCGTCCACAAAGATGCTAGTAATTCAAAAGTTAACTGCACAAAAATCGCAATCGGTTTGTCAATCTGATTACATTTTGGGAATAGTGAATGTTGCAATCAGGGTTTTGGGGGATTTTATCTATCAACTACTGAACATGTAGGAACAAGAGAGTAAACAATATTAAGCTAACACTTGGGGACATTTGTGTTACATTATCGGTAAAATACTTTGATCCAAGATTCTATCAAATACAAGACATATAAACTTATCCAAATGTTCACATAGTGTGGTCGATAGTCAACACTTTCCCTAGTCCGTCACACAAAAAGGTGGTCACGTCTTACTCTATCGACACCGCCTCCGTAATTAGGAAAGTGCATCAAGCGGCCCAGCCGTTATGCACTCCTTTTCCCCTTAAATAATTACATCCCAGGCCTCCACTATGAATGCTTCTCTCTAGGCCTAGAGAGGAAAAGGTATTTGCATCTCATGATATTTCTAGGGCTGAAATGACAAATGTCGAATTACTACAACTGTTGTTGCTACTAAATATCATGCCCCACCTATCAGGCAACTATTTTGCATTCATACTAGTGTAAGGTTATCATAGCGGTGCTCACGACCCTCATGCATACACCCACAGGGTCGCGGATCCTCACTCTCCATATTACCCAAGCGACACTCCCAAGGGTACAAAGGATACTAGCACCATACATAAATAATATACGAAGGTGTATCCCAACATAGGATATAAATCATGCATTTAACAAGAATTTAAAGAATACATCAAGCACAATATTCATAAACATAAAAGGATAGGGTGATTTAAAATATCAAAAATATGTACCAAATCATGAATACAAATTTAGATCCTCAAGAAAATAAAATACTACAAAAGCATTCAACCCAATCTTTCCATTGGATTGAATGCCCTTGGGCAAACTCAGAATATTAAAGAAGAGAGAAGGGTTATTCCCTTTCTCTCTCTACATACTCCTAGAAAACAAAGAGAATAAAAATTAAACTAGCTTAACTTTTCTAGCCTTAAACCTAGTAGACATAGGTCCCTTTATATAGTAGATATGAAGTGGGTCTTGAAAGGTGCCCAAAAAGAGCAAGGAAACCCTAGTTGGCCATCGACACAGGTCATTCA
>JAULKK010202578.1:0-15899 GCA_032355705.1 Rubia peregrina | reverse complement strand
TACTCCGTAGTGCACCCCGGTTGTGGGTGCACCAACCTGAAAGTAGGAAAGTTTGCAAGTGAATGATGGTAAGACAATTATTTTTTCTCCAACAATGCTAAAACCCGTTCTAGCATAGCCAAACCCCCACCTAAAGATTACCGGGTGTGTTCGTTGACTATGCAGCTTATCATCCCCTTAGAATCAAGATGCTGTAAGTTTAGGTTTCTTCTCACATCGGTTTCTCTTGACCCCTATAAAAGATGGTAGGATTAATGGAGATTCACCATTATCCTCCATCCCCTCATTCGTTGATCTCAATCGCCGATTCTAGACAATATAATACCAAAGGCCTCAAGAAACATACAAATAGTTCAGAGTAAATAACAAAAACATACACTGCACACTTACAGCCTGTATGAGCTTTCTTAGGAAATCTCGTAAGGGATGTTACCCAAATTTGTGTCACCGGTAATACAAATGATCTCTCCAAATAACACACTAAATACGGATTACCACAAAACTTGTAGGGCCTCTCGCACAAAAAACAAACACCCCATAATCCCACGCCATGTTAGCCATTAGCATGTTATAATGTATGCACATGCACAATACAAATTACACTATTAATCTAAACCAAAAAAACAAAGTTAGTCATACACAAAAGCAGTTAAGGGTGTCCTTTGGTATAACACTACTTTATATAGAAAGAAGATGAGCATAGATTTTTTAAAAAAAAGATTAAGATAATGTATCTAAAAAGTTGCGACTATGTGCCTACCCACTACCACCTTACACACTACCATAGCATTGTAAAAATGGAAAAGTCACATGCAATTACCCCAATAAGTCGAAACGACATGCCCACATGGCATTATTATCTCCTAAAACCATGCCCACTAGCAGTCCATAAGTAAACACTAAAATACAACCTCTGAACTTCCGGACGTGACACAAGTAGGAAAATCCCCTATGAATTTGCTCGGTAAGCGAAGAAACTACCTAATAACAAATAGAGAAAGGATAACGCGGTTTCACATGCTGCTAGAAAATCTCCATCCTCACGACACAAGAAGACATCCCACCTTCTTTGCTTAAAACAAAGATAAAGAGAATATTGCGGCTTCGCATAAGTCTGGAAAATCACTTGCCACGCGACACAAGCAAACGTTCAATTTACCCCCCCTCATATCACTGGACACAACACGCATTTTTACCATGGAGAGGGAACACAACTTTGCATATGTAAGGAAAATCTCCATCCTTGCAATATAAGCGGACCCCGGCCCATTTTATAGCCAATAAAACATCCAGCTCCAATACATCCAAAAAATAAATAACCACATGAAGTATCAAATATTTTTTAAATCATTACAACTCAGATGAGAATTACATTAACAAAATTAAAAAAAGCAATACAAATTACGATAACTAATGACCCATTCCTTTCACAATCCCAATTTCTGCATCTAGGATTTCCTCTAATTTTCATCGCATGTGTAGATAAACTTCATCTCGTGTAGAACTAGCACCTTCCATACGACGCATGTGCTTCACATAATAAGACTTACGATCAATAATAGGTCCACATTCAGATTTACCTAGCTACATACTCATTAGATATATGGAATATGAATAAAGCTCTAGGCCCCGATTCAAATATTTTACTTCCTGTTCCAAACAGCAAACACGGTTTTTCTAACACCCCTCATAGATACTCTTACGCAGAAGCTCGCCAATCTCACCACGAAGTTAGTATTAACTTTGTAATGACCTCTTAGTATTCCCTCCAATTCTTGACACCTTTATTTCAGCCGGACATAGTGAGCTTTCCCAACATCAAGTTGGCCCTCTAATTTCTCATTTTAGTTAGAAGTCAAGCTGAGAAATAACGTTCTTCAACATAACGCATCCTTCACACATGTACCTCAATCATCAATTGGTAGAATTCAGTCCCCAATTTCCCCTACATTGACCGATCTCATTAAGATATTCAGCTTGCTTCACAATATATCTTCCAATCGATTACTTTCCCTACATTTCCTAATTAAGCACTTTTTTCACTCATCTTCATGTGACATAACAACTGTTAGCTCTCTCTTCAAACTTGAAATCCTTGCCCATCCTTTGAATGTGAAATCCCTGCTCAGACAGATGGACATCATACTCATGCAAAAATGAAATTTTATGTCGCATTTGTTTTTCCACAAGCCATCAAAAACTCCATAAACTCGGTCTAGATCCAGCATACATTGAGTAATCTCATTAGTTATATCCGTATAAGATTCATCCACATGAGAAAAACTTTAAGACCCATTCCAGGTAAACCAGTACACAAAACCAATGCTTTAGGTTGAACACGGGCCACAGAGTCCCTTACAGATGGTTCCATTGGTTATATACCATAAATAAAAAATAAGGACAAATCTAAATTTTAAAAATAATGTAAATTCAAATAGATTATATGGAAATTTAACCAAAACTAATAATAGCAATCTACTCTACTTTAGAATAATAAAATTCACCTTTTTCAACATAATTATCAGCAGAACCAACACTCCGTATTTCAGCCCCAATTGATTTGGCACAGTAGTCTCATCCCATTGTGCGTTATTAACCCTACAAGAAATAGACAGAATCCTATTCCGGTCAATTTCTCATCTCTCCAATTCCACTAAAGTGGGAAGTGTAACCATTTCCTCTAGTAACTTAATTAGTCGAAAGTTTTCACCACCAACCCGTTGAATTTAAAGAAACCCATCATCAATAATAGCCCCAGATACCTCTAACGCCTTTTCTAAAACATGTGCCTCACTCAAACCAGTAACCTCTAACTCGGGGTTTTACTCACGAAGATGAAGCAAAACCTCACATCTCCCAACCTTTGCCATTTTAACATACATATATTTGAATAAACAATGAAAATCTTGAGTACCCACAAGAATGTTAACTAATACAAAGGGATAGCCTGGACAAGAAGAACAACTCTGTTTTAGAGCCCTAAACTTCTCTCGTAGGGATACAACAATTACATCCCTCTCTTTACAAATAGCAGGCAACCTATCCATCCCATCTCTTGATCTATTCTTGAATGATACCCTCAGAGAATCTATCAATGTCAGTCACCTTTTCAATTTCTTCACTTTGTTGGCACAATTAACACCATGTTGAGTAACCCTGGTTAATGCCTCACCAACCTATGTCGTTACACTTAAGTTAATAGCATAGATTTAAAACCCCAAAACAGTTGTTTAGGAAACCAACATACCTCTCTTGCATAACCATCAGCCACAGTTAAACCACAAGAAGTCTTGATAGTTGAAATTGTCACGCTGTCTTGCGTTTTATCAACTTAGGAGGACCCTTGTCAGATTTATCTCCTTCATTGATCTTACGCTTAGTACCTCTAAGATTTCCCTCAAACAGTCGGCTTCATGACAGATAACATATGTGCTCGCATATTTATAATGGGGTAACAGTTTTGTTAAAACACAAAACCTTGCAAATGAAAAACAAATAAACCTTCAATGAAATGGCATATGTATTAATTGACAAACTTTAACAGGAAAATACCTTGCCAATTAATAGAGCGCCTTATTTCTGCAACCTTAGCGAGCATTTCCCTGAGAAAATCTAGCTTTATCCTCCACTTTAGCCCTTGATTGAGGTCAATGTTCTCATTCCACAGTGGCCTTGCTCCTTGGTCAGAACATCTCACATATAGGAATTTATATTTCCAATGTACATAATTATCATGAGAGATTCTTACAATTCAACATTTTCAATATCAGACTTGAAAGATACAAAGAACTCACCTACATCCATTTAATGTAACCTATAGCACTAAGCAATGACACACTGAAAGCAATGGTAATTTTCTGACACAAACATTCAAAAACCATCGATATAGCTACTCCCTGAGGATGTATTTGAGCAAGAGCAACACCATAAGACTCCAAAACTCTCATAAAATTATCTGGTACAGAGTGACAAACCGTACTGCAACTGGTGTGAATATACACTAAACATAAGGAGGCAGCCTTATCACGACATCCCTAGTAGGGGGATCATAATCTTATATGAAGATAAACAAGAATGATACTTTTTAGCAGCTAAATCATCTAAAGTAAGAACACTATTGCAATGTGACATTTTAAACAAGACAGCCAAAAATATACAATCAGAAAGATAACGGCTAATACACTACTGATTGGTTAAATTATGAACCAGTTTTATATTTGAAAAATTACCCTACATTCTCAGTCAACTAACAATGACCTCCCAAAAAATAGGTAAGCTTAAATGCAGTTATACTTTCTCATTTTTATCCAAGCAGCTAATGCATACTCCGTTGCCAATATCTTACTATCTTTTCTTAAAAAATACATCCAATAACAATGCTAACATAATTTTTCCTCTTTTCCCTACGTTTTAAAATGAATTACGACAGCTCCATTCACAATAACTCTTTAGCTAGGGGGCTTATTTTTGTACACCTCCCATAACCATATGAAGCCCACAATAAATAAAGAACATCAATCCCAATGAACCAGATAACAAAACATCTCGCTTGGTATAGAAAGAACCTTATCGGGTCATCCTTAACCATGCAAAGCCCAAAGCCAGAATAAGAACTCGCATCTATCAAACCAAATACGTGAACCTAAGTAGAAGGATGATTGTCACCCATGACCATACAAACGAGACTACGACTCAGAAACACATGGACCACGATCAAAGAATATCATAGTGATCACCAGCTATAAATAGATTATCTGAACAACATGACAAGTAATAACATTTTTCCAGATACTATTCATACATTGTCCATACTCTGTTCTGCAGGTTTCATGAGGCTAGCATGGAGCATTGCGCCGATTCTATATATTATGTTGCCTTAGAAGGAATCCCCTGCATCACTTGCAATCGTGAAAGGGACATAAGAATCGCTTCTTATGACCAAAGGCATACTCTATAAACTCATCCACGAAAACAACAAATTCATCGTTGAACCTACTAACGTTGGCATACACATGATTGCTCATCTAGATGGCACAATACATCTCTACAAATTAATGAATGTGCAAAAATTATAGTAACCCACAATGTCCACTTTTACTCTACAATTAATTCTAATCGTGCAGCATCAAGTTAAAATCATTAACATACAACGTCACATTACTACATCCTAAACATATTCTACAATATCATGTTCATAAACAAAGCATTAAGTAAATTAACAGTTCTACCCAAGAAACTCATTTCATAACTTCAATGACAGACACATTAACATAATCAAACACACAAAATAAATATGCCTACAAATTATTTCTAAGATATTCCATCATCAATAACAAACAAAATAAAATAAAATGGTACCTTTAAGGGTATTCATTGATGAGCATTCAATGTTTTCTTCTTCTAAAAAAACCTTTAAAGAAGCATCTCTCCTAAAAACCACCTTTAACCTGCCAAAAAAAGGGTAGGTCAGAATTGAATGTAATTCTATCACCGGTATATTATCCCTGATACCGGTGCAAACTATTTTCCCACCAATTTTACCCACAAAAAATATAATTCCAGGACATAGGCACCAGTATTAGCACTGGTATATGTCACTTAGACCAATATCAGTGCTGGAAAATGACCATTTCTGATGGATTTTTTTCATAGGCACCGGTATATGGCATCAGTAATTTGAGAACTAGTGATGGAATTATTCATAGGCACCGGTATTTTTTTCTATTAGCCCCATAACTGGTGCATATGTTGTTCTGAGCACCAATTTCACACTGGTGGTGCTGACATACCAGTACATGTGTACCTATTTTCCATTAGTACGTGCAATTATAACTAAAAAGAGTATGAAGAATTTTAGAACATGTAAATATGGTATAATTTGTGTCTACGGTTTCAAAAGAATGAGACTCTTGATAAAATTCCCTAAAAGCAATTTGATTGTGAAATCTCTTGTAGAACATAATTTATCATTTTGTGGTACAAATGAGTGATTATATTAAAGTAGTAATGGAAATTTCTTAGTTTTAATTGAATTGTTGATTGAATTTGATCCAAATGTTCAAGAGCATGTACGATGTATTACTAATGATAATATTCACATTCATTATCTTGGTCATAACATCCAAAATGGGTTAACACTTATGTTTGGTTCTGCAATCAAAACTAAAATTATTAAGAAGATGGATTAAGTAAAGTATTTTTATGTTATACTAAATTATACTCCTGATGTTAGCCAACAAGAGCAAATGTCTTTAATATTAAGGTATGTTGATTTTTCTTCAAAACCTGTGATTATTGAGGAGTATTTTTTAGGATTTTTAAATGTGGATGATACAAGTTGTCAAGGGCTTTTTATGTTTTACATAAGGAGTTGAAAGATCTTGGTCTCAACATAGATAATATATGAGGACATGGTTATGATAATGGAGAAAATATGGAAGGAAGACATCCAGAAGTGCAAAAAATTGATATAAATCCTGGAGCATTTTATACTCCTTCTGGTTAAGATTGTCTTAATTTGTTGTTATGTGACATGGCTAATGCTTGTGATAAAGCAAGGTTTTTTTTTTGGAACCATTTAATGAATTTACTATGCAATATTTGCACATTCTACAAAAAGGTGAATATTTAAAAATATAATGATAAAGGATTGACTCCTAAGTCATTGTCATCTACTCGTTGAGAAAGTTGTGTTGAAAGTGTTAAGGCCACATGATTTCAAATTATTGATATACGTGAGACTTTACTCCAATTATGAGAAACAGATCCTGATTGTAAATAAGAAATGAAGTGACCCGCCCCCTCCCGGTATCGCTTAATCAATCATGGGAGATTCACTAATTGAAACCATATGATTACTGAAATTCAAAGATAGATATTTGTATTGTTGCTCTGGTTCCTACCATTATACTACCAAGATTGGTATATAGTGGCAAGTATCGGGGTCACCCACACATATGTAAGGAATACAGTAATCAACTACACGCAGTCGTGATCGAGTTATCAATCTGACTACATGTTAGGAATAATCTGTGTTGATAAACAAGCATTGGGGGATTTTTTTAAACTAAAACTACTAACATTCAATTTGATCACAAGAATAAACTATATAAACTAGCACTTGGGGAATGTTTTCGTAACATGATTAATGTCATTTTGATCCTTGATTTCATCACATAGAAGAACAATGAACATATTCTAGTGTTTGTGACACATGGTGTGGTGGATGGTCAACACGAGCCGTGTTTGGGACTTGGAACGGCACGGGCCGTGTAAAATGGAGTGGCCCGTGCCCATACTTAGCTATTTAGAGGTGAATTTGAAACCTTGGTGCAACGGTCTACACGGACGTGCACGGCCCGTGAAAGGGTCTTTGCACAGCCCGTGTAAATTTTCACAGGCCGTCTTAGCCACTTTGTACGGGCCTGCATGGATGGTTTTCGCCTCGTGCACAAACCATGTCGGCTAACTGATTTGTTTGCTCTGGTACAGATAAACTGTTGGTCCGATTTGAGAGTTCTTGTAGTCAATTTTCTAGTGCTCGAGAAGACGAATCCAATGGTGCTACCCACAAACACTTATTGTTCTCGGATCATTCCTAGAAATATCTCCAACTCTCGGACTACAATTCCTTCACTTCTTTGTTTGCCTTCTTGAACTTCAAATCCACCTTTCTCGGGCTCAATTCCATCTACTACCACATTTTGAAGTCTGTATCCTTCAATAAACTACCATCTTTGCGAATGACCTTCGATATCTTCTACCATCCTTGCAAATGGCCTTCAAATATCTTCTACCACCCTCACGGATGTCCTTTTACAAAAAGATGATGAAAAAGTACTCACGAACAACCAACTAATAAGATCACAAAGGAAGATCTAGGTGCCCGTGAATACCAAGTATCCATTACCTTCAATTAAGTCTACAAAACTCAGAATTTAGACAATAAAACCAATGATGGCCATCTAAACCCTTTATCGTGTAAACCTAACTAAAACTAGAAATAAACCAACCAAAGGATGATAATAAATATTTCAAATGCATCGGTTAACGCATGCATAAAAGTGTACATCAATCCTCCAACACTTAAACCTTTACTCGTCCTCGAGTAAACAAAAATGAGAAAAGATCCAAGAGGAATGTACATGCAAAGAGAAATTAACTGATACACTCAACTTATTCCTAAGCTACCCTAGTTCCCCCAAGGATTGTAAGAATCTCACTCTCCCCGAAGATGCTAAAGTAACCTATCCACCAAAAATACATAAAAGAAAAACTGGAAAAAAGGCTAAGTAAAATATTATGTGCTAAACTAGCTTACTAATTTGAAGAAACCACCAAAGATAATCCAAGAGATGTTGATGAAGAAACTGCCAAAGATGGCCAAAAGATGTTGATGAAGAAACCGCCAAAGATGACCAAAATATGTTGAAGTTTTGTTTCCAATTTCTCTCAATTTCTCTCATTTTGCTTACAAGGTCTTTCGGGTTTTCATCCTCGCATTCACACATGTTGAGCTTACCTCTCACCTTTTCCACATAGCCTCTCATTTTTTCCTAGGTTTTCCAACCTAGCCCAACCTAGCCTCTCATTTCTACCTACATCTTTCGACCTATTCAGGCTTTCTTCCCATTTTTATCTAAGTTGCCATTTTGGGTTTCCACTTAGCTGGGTTTTTGTTTTTCATTTTTTCAATTTTTTCTTGTGTAGTATAAAATTCCCCAAAGTTGGAATTCATACTACAAAATGATCATGAAAAATGAAAAACTACACCACCAAAAAGTTTCATTCCAAAACAACAAAAAGGTTCCCTCACACCTAAAACAAATGACCAAAAGTTCAAAAATACTAATGAGGGAAAGTACCAAAAATAAGGAAAACAACCATCAAAACAATCATCATAGGCTAAAACATAACCATAGGAGATGCTACCTTAAAGGTGTTCTAACCCCTCCCCACACTTTTTTCATGAATTGTCCCTAATGCATGTAACAAAGGTAAAAGGAAAAATTGGAAACACCTAGAGATGCTCAATCTCATCTCCGACATCTGTCTCCTTGATTTTTTATATCCTCAATGTCGTCTCCAACGTCTGGCTCCTTGATTCCTGACAAAGGTAGTAATCCTCTCTGATTCCTGATAACCTCAGCCTGTCATTGATCTCTCTCACGCTATCCTGCAGCATCTCCATATCTATCTTGAGCTTGTGAAGGTTGTCATCGACCCAGTCGAACCTCTGTGCAGTGTCCCACTAGTTATAGTCCAACTGGGCATCGAGCCGATTGATAACCTTTCCAACTCCAAAGATGGCATCTCTCCATGAATGCATCCGTTATGGTCGTTGTGGCTGATCCCACATATGGTATGAAGATGCCGACTGGAAACCCTACTAGTCATGCTCCCGGAACTGACTGAACTATGAGTGTTTCCATGAGTTTGTCCCGTGGTGAGAGGGTATGGATACGCTGAGGCGATGTGGCTTAAGAATGGAAGGATTCCTACGGCCACTACGCCTGCTAGACTCTGTAAAAGCATTGTAGTGGTAGGAGACGATGTGCCTGCAAGAATCAATGTCACCATACCCTGTAGAATAATAAGACTCTTCCTGAATGTGAATAGGGCCCTAGTACGATGGTGGTGCTCCAAATAAATGCTCCATCGGGGACTGTGGCACTGGAGGCCACTCAAATATCAGAGGCTGCAAAAACTATGGAAACTGATGGGGCAACACGATTTGTTGAAAATCAGGGGTGGCTGAGCGAACTAGTGGTCGGCGGGGAAAGGTTGTGATGGCTGCTCCGGGACCTGGCCATCATCTTTATCCTGCTGCTCATCATTATCATTAGGGGCACTCAATACCACTTGGGAGTCCTTATCAGGTTGTATGATAATATCCTTTATCAAGAATTTCTTGGCCAGTGCAATCCTACCCTTCTAGGGAAGCCTTATAAATTTGCAGCCCTTGTACAACCAGTGGGTGATGCCATCCTCTTCCCTGATCATACCTACCTCTTTCATGACTACGGGAGTAAGAGTGTAGACAACATTCGGGTTCTCCTGTATGGAACTGCTCATCGAAAGCTCAAAATGGTCAACCAAGAGTGATATCATCCCCCCGATAACTATCTTTCCCGTTCGGTTCCTTGAGAGGTTGATGTAGTGGCTGATGTACTCATCCTAATACAGATAGACCACGAGATCTTACAGTCCCTATTAGTGCAGGTCTTTGCCTCACTGTGGCAACTGATCACCACTCTCAAGATCCGCACCACATATCTAAGCGCTGGATGTTCTATGACTGTGTTCTTGCTCTCCCTCCCCCGCGTCCATTGGGTGATGGAGAAACCAACAGCAAGCTCACTATACCCCCTTAACTCTCATGTAGAACTTCCACCTCAATACCTGAGCTATCTCCTGATAGCGGGTCACATCCCCAGAGTGCAATATTTCTATCTTCTCTCCCTCTCTATTGGTGTCCCTTAAGACAGTAGAAAGGAAATCTAGGGTGTACTTAGTGTAGGTAGGGGCTGTCACCTTAGTGGGTCCTTGAGCCCAATCCACCGCAAGAGCATCTGGACGGGTTTGTAGAGTTTCACGTCTAAAAACCTCCTTTCTTGGATGGGACATCCAACAAGATGATCCCATCTCTCTTGGTGCTTCTGGAGGAGTGTGGTCAGCCCCATAAAAGGTACACTAGCTTTCCTTCTATTTCTACTTGGTTTGATTATATACAGTGACAAGCAACACCAACAATAATCACCAATAAAAAGAAAAATACCCAACAAATACCCCCTCTCAAAATATTCTCTCGCACAAAAATCTAAATATCACACTAACACCCCTAAAATCCAAGCATGCAAAGCACCCAAGAAACTCCAATTTCTTAAAATAACCAAGGATGGTGAAATACCTCAAGTTGATGATTAGGGCCAAAATCCTTGCTTGGGAAGTGTGTGGAACTCCTCCTAGATCTTCTTAAAGAAAACTCCAATAGCCGGAATGGACCCAAAAAAATTATTTTTGGGAGAAAACTCAAAGTCTGGCCGAAATGGTTTTTTAATTTTCTGGGCAAAATGGTAAGTTTTCTGGGAGAGGGGATGAATGGTTTTTTATAGGGTTGGAGAGACTAGGATTTTGATATATGGTGGATGTAAATTGGAAGAAGATTGAGAGAGTTATGAAAAAATTGGTTTTAGGGAGGGAGAATGGGAGAAATTGGCTAGAAGAGGAAGAAGAGTTAGGCATTGGGGGTATATATGGGGTTTTAGGAGATGTTTAATTGGGTAGGATGGGTAGGCTTCACAAATCCCTGGGCAGGATCCGTGCTTCCTGTGATGGTCGTGTGTCGGCTAGTGCCTGGCGTGTGGCACCCTTGTGCTGGCGCATGGCTTTCTCCATGTTGGCACATGTTTCCTCCATGCTGGCTTGGTCCATCTTGTACCGGTGCAAGGAATGATGGCACCTGAAGGCTTCGTGCATGTGCCTGGGTGCCTCTTGCCAGTGTATAAACAGTTATGTGCACCCTTATGCATGCGTTAGCCGATGAATTTGACACATTTATTATCATCTTTTGTTTGGTTGATTGCTAGTTTTAGTTAGTTTTACGCGACAAAGGGTTTAGACGATCATTATTGATTTTCTTGTCTAAATCCTAAGTTTTGTAGACGTAACTTAAGCTAATGAACACTTTGTATTCACTGGCACCTAGATCTTCCTTTGTGATCTCATTAGTAGGTTGCTCGTGAGTAATTTTTCATCATTTTTTTGTAGATGGCCATCTGCGAGGATGGTACAAGATATTTGAAGGTCATTCGCAAGGATGGTAGAAGATATCGAAGTTCATTACCAAGGATGGTAGTATATTGATGGCCATGGTCTCCAAAACATGGTAGTAGATGGAATTGAGCCCGAAAAAGGCAGATTCGAAGTTCAAGAAGACCAAGAAAGAAGTGGAGTTGTTGTCCGAGAGTTGGACGGTGTTATAGTAATGATACGAGAATAATATACCCTTAAGGATAGAACCATTGGATTCAACTTCTCGAGCACTATAAAATCAACTACAAGAACACTCAAATCGGATCACCGGTTCATCTGTAACGGAGTAAACAAGTCAACCAGATGGATAAGCCAAGGCCAGCACGAGGCTCACCTAGCATGGCTTGTGCCAAACAACATGGCCCGTGCCAGGCCCAACACAGACCGTGCCAAACTCAGCTACCCGTGTCTCATGTCCTGATCCACTCTAAAATTTGGCTAAGTATAGGTGCAGACCGTTCCGTTTCACACGGTCTGTGTCGTATCAAGACAATAATGCAAATACCATCCCACGGGGTGTGAAGAATGACACAGACCATGCCATGTTACTGAGAAAAATGAGGTTCCAGGCGACAACTCAAGAAAAATGACATGGGGCAAACAATTCAGAAGTTCAAAATGGAGCACTAGCCGACAGCCCATGCCAGGACACATAGCCCATGTCAGCACGGACCGTGCTAAGACATACGACCCATGTCAGCACGAGGCTAACCGGCTTGCATGGCCCACGCCAAGACACATAGCCTGTGTCAGCACCAAGTTAATCGTGTCAGCACCAGGCTAACCGGTTGTCACGACCCGTGCCATTTTACACAAACCGATGTTGTTTGCGGTTGCTAGGGTTTTTGGCCTATTTTGGGCCTTTTTCAAGGCCTAATTCCCTACTTCTATATATAAGATCTTTTATTCTTCTAGAGTTAACTAAGGAGGCGTAATGTAGATTTTATTTCTCTCTTTAGGTAGAAGGAAGAGGATAGTTTACTACTTCTTCCCTTTTCCTTCTCTTTATTTTCCTAGATCCATGGAATTTAACCCAATTTTTCCATGGATTTATTTCTTTTGTGATTAGTTAATTAACTTGGGCACTATATTTGTATTCATGTATTAATGTCTATTTTGTGAGATTTCTTAGACCAACCTATTTCTTTGTGTTTTGTGATATTACATTGGCTTTTTATTAATATTCTTGTGAATTGCATGATTGTCACACTTAGTTAGCACACATCAAAATCTACTTTCATGTTGCTGCAATATTGATACCCCCAGGGAGGGAAATCTAGATGCGCTTGGGTAACGATGGGTCCGGATCCACGTGGGTGTGTGCACGTAGGTTGTCGTTGTTAACGTTATCATCGACCATGCACTAGTAAGCCGATGAGTGGGTCCAAAGGGTAGCATGTAGAGATATCTTAAGTAGCAAACTAGGGTTAGCTTTGCAACCCAAGAGCGATCGATAAAGTGCTTCACCCCCTCAACCTTTTTAGGCCTAGGGAGAAGCATTCGTGGTGTAGTGCCCAGGATGTAATCGCATAGGGGAGACTCAGATCTACAAGGCAAGCAAGGCTGTCGTTGAACTCCCCTAATTACGGAGGCGGTACCGATAGAATATTATGTGCGCACCCTACGTGATAGGTATGAGGAAGTGTTAACCATCGACCACACCACGTGTCATAAACACTAGAATAGGCTTATAGTTGTATGTGATGAAATCGATGATCAAAATGACACTTATTATGTTACACAAATATTACCCGAGTGCTAGTTTATATCATATATTCTTGTGATTAATTGTATGTTAGTAGTTTTAGTTATTAATTCCCCCCAATGCTTATTTTACCAACAGTGATTATTCCTAACAAGTGATCGGATTGATGAACCAATCACGGTTGTACGTTGTTGATTACTACATTCCTAACACCTCTGAGTATAGAAACGGGAGCAACAATACTAATTTCTATCTTTGACACCCTCCTCTCAGTTTTTGGTTGGAATATCTCCCATGGTTCGTTGATTAATTTAGCAACGCCGGGAGGGGACGGGTCAAGCAGCCTCATGTTGGTGCCTGATCAACCTCGTGCTGATATGGCCTAGCACAGACCATACCTTGACACTTCCATTCCGGTCCATTTTAGCACGAGGCTTTCTTGAAATATTTTCTTCTAACCTCCCCATTAAATTTCTGCACCCAAAAACATGAAAACCAAAAGCTGCACTATCCCATACTAATTTTGATAATTAATAATCCTTAAAACACCACCAAAAATCAAACGCATTCCCAAAGATTTCAAAGAAAAATTCCTGAACTACTAATATAAAATAGAAAACTCCGTATTTTTATTTTCGTCCTCACGACTTAATATTTCGTGTGTTTTTTTAAAACTAATAAAATTAGTTTGATGGGTCACTGGAATCACCATCCTTGACACCACCAACAATCACGTCCTTGTGGACGGGTCTCCACATTACCTTAGGCTTACCATTCACCTTTGGCAAAACATACCAAACATGTCCATCTTCTTCAATCATGGATACATTCTTGTTGACTTTGGGAATAGGAAGAGGTTTAGGAATGATTAATTCCTTAACCCGTTTCTTTTTCCGCTACAAGTTAGTGTGATATATCGGAAGCGAACCATCTTTAATCACACTAGAGGTAGTGTGTTCATTAACAAGTGTATAATCACAAAGTTCATTCATACAAGACAGAGCATGCAAGGTTTCTTTATCGGGTAACACCTCATCATCTTCAAGAATCTCATTTAGGCATTTGACATTTTCAATCATGTGAGAGTTTTCACATTGAGAAAGTTCTTCACATAAGGTTATGTCTTTACACACAAAAGAAGGATTAGGTGAATCATGCTTAAATTTGTAATTGTCAAAACCTACCCTATCCATATCATTCTCTAAGTTTAATGCTCCCAAATTAACATCAGTCTTAGTCCTTGATGGTTTAAGAAAATGTCTCCCCAATAAATTGAGGGTTCACCACCATCTTGCGCAACATCAAGGATATGGAACTCTGCCGGAAACACCAAATTTCCAACCCAAACCACAAAATCCTTTACTAGACCCTGGGGACACTACAACAAACATCACCTTTTGCGACATGTAAAATTTGTCGCTTATCACTAATATTGTGTGGTGAATGTTATTTTACGACACTGTTGACGTCACTTTTTATTGTGTCGTGTATACCCGTGTAGTTTTTTGGCTACACAATTATTTGATTGTGATGCAAATAAAACAACACTTTTAGTATACTAATCTTTGTGTTGTGTATTTGTGCGACATATTTTGTGGCATTTAACTAAGTGATGCATTGATGTTTGCGACACTTTTTGCATCAATTACACTTAGTGACATGTATTTTTGCTACACATTATGGGTTATTTAGATTCAGTGCCACGTGAATATTCGTGATACATTGTGCATCATTTACATTTTGTGACACATGGTTATTCACAGCATGTATTGCACCATTTACATAGTGAATTTTTCTTTGCGACAGATCATGCGACCCTATTTAAATTGTTGAATTGTAATTTTGGACGATATATTATGACACTAAATAATATGTAGCATTATTTTACAAGATATGTATCAACATATAACAGTGATGTATATGATCGCGATGTACGAAATATACGTCGTACGTAATATTTAGTAATCGCAAATAATACAACATGTTGTGTAACACTTAATTATTGTGTCATTATTTTTACATCACATTAAGCATCACTATTTGGTATGATAGAATAATTTGCAACACTAATTCTTAATTGTTAAATTTATGTCCCATGATATATTTATGACATATAATACCATTATTATAAATGCAATGTACGTAGTTTTTATGCAACCCAATATTTTACAATACTCACATATTCATATATTCAAATAATTAATATTATTTTCACAAATATGTTTTACTGTATATTTATATACTAAATATATTAAAAATAAACTAATTATATTACTTTAATAATATCAATTAATGAGATAATTGCAATATATATAGCAATGCCTATCTAAAACATTAAAACTAAAAATAATCAATAAAAAATCATTTCTTTCAAACTGTC
>JAULKK010202469.1:0-15900 GCA_032355705.1 Rubia peregrina | reverse complement strand
TAGTTTGAATCCACACCTTATCAAATTCACCACAATATTGCGAAGGATGAATTTGAGCCAAGGCTTGTATGTATTTCCTTATGTCAGAGAATCATAGTGACAGTGTATTTAACCTCATCAAATAACCATCTGCATCTTGCTTTCCATTGATGCCAACACACAATGGATGGGAATAAATGAATGAAGCTGGTGTGTGTAGAGGTGAAACCAAGAGAAGACCAATAATATGATAGCCTATTCTATAGATTGTTAAAATGCTAATTTGGGATAGAAAACCATGTATGTGTTTCCTCCCATATTTTGAAGGTGACTGGACAGTCATTAAAAAATGATACAAGGAGTCGCATGAGTCACACAAATAGAATTTAGAGACAATGTTAAAACCAAAAAAGCAGAGAATATCATGAAAAGGTAACAAGGAATTTAAAAGTCTCCAGGTAAAAATACTTATCTTTGTTGGGATTATGGGATTCTAAACCTTGGAGAGAGCAGTTACCCTTGATTTTTTTCCCTCACGAGATTATAAGCACTTTTAAAAGTGAAATTCCCTTTCCACGAAGGCTTCCATATCATTCTATCCTCTCTTTCTGGAGTGATCTTAAGCTCCTGCAAACAAGATTTGGCCTGCACAGGGAGAGAGTCTGAAAATTGATCCATGTAAAGTGTTTTGTTATCCACAAAATCCTTTACAGTGAGTTTCATGTCTTCATAAGGTATGTCATGAAGCAACATATCTTCCAGTGGACCAATCTCAGACCAATTGGATGTCCATAGGTTGCAACTTCCCTGGCCTACAATAACCTTGACATTTGCCTCTGCTAGCTGATTTATTGAACAAATCCTGTGCCAATTTCTAGATTTTCTGGCCGAGAAAGGTAATGACCATATGAATTTAGTCCAAAGTGCTTGACCTTGTTGGAATTTCCACCAAAGTTTAGCCAAAAAAGCTTGGATTATGGTGTTTAAGTTCCTGAATCCCAGGCCATTTTCTGCAACTGGGAAACACATCTTTCTCCAGGTTTTCCAAGTTTTTTTCTTTCTGTCCCCTTCTTCTCCCCAAAAAAACTTTGATAGCATTTTTTCAAATTGTATGATCAAATTTTGAGAAGGTTTTATTGTGGACCAGATGTGCTGGGGAATTGAGTAAAGACAGGTTTGTATCAGAGTCATTTTCCCCCCATTGACAACCATTTATTTTTCCAGTTTTTGAGCTTAGAGTTTATTGTCTCAAGGATTGGTTGGAAGTAAAGCTTCTTTATCCTACCAACGTAAATTGGACATCCCAAGTACTTAAAAAGAAAAACTCCTTTTTTCATACCCAATAGTCTTTGAATAACTCTATGTTTCTCAGCTTTAACAGCACCACTCACAAAAGACTCACTCTTTGAATAGTTTATTTTTTGTCCTGTGATGAGTTCAAACTTTGCAAGAAATGCTTGAATTTTGATCAGATTCATCCTTGTGGCTTTTAAAAAGATCACTGTGTCATCCGCATAGCTTAAATGTGAAACTGGGATGGCATTTACAGGGAGATGATAGTATTCAAGCTTGCCTGTTTGGACAATGAAGGCAATGCTTCTTGAAAAGGACTCTGATACTATGTTAAACATGACGATTTGAAGAATCCATTTGGTTTTCCATTTATAAGGATGGAAAACCAGGTATCAGAAATGTTATTGAGGATGTTTTTGACCAGATGGCCATGGAAACCAAAATTTAGGAGGACACTGTTTAAAAAATCCCAATTTACTCTATCAAAAGCTTTCATGAGATCCAGTTTTATGATATAGTTATGACCCCTTGTTTTTTTGTTTAGGAATCTCAACATCTCTTGTAAATATATCACATTGTCAGCAATATCCCTTCCTTTTAAGAAGGCAGATTGTTGAGGGGAGATAATTTTGTGCATTAAAGGCTCAATTCTATCTACAAGGATCTTTGAAAAGATTTTGTTGATAAAATTAGATAGAGAGATTGGTCTAAAATCAGAGAAACTGGAAGGGGTGGTACACTTTGGAATGAGTGTAACCCATGTGCTGGAAATGGCTCTGGGTATATGAATTCCACAGAGGAATTCATTTGTAGCTTGTAAAAGATCAGAGCATATTATATTCCAGGTAGCACAGTAGAAACTGCCATTGTACCCATCTGAGCCAACAGAGCTATTCTTGTTAAGAGCAAAAACAACTTTTTTAAGTTCTTCCATTGAGGCCAATCTAATGAGGTTAATGTTGTCCTGATCTGTTATGAGCTTTGGGATCTTGCTAAGGAAATGAGGAAAAATGGTACCAACTTCCTGTTCATATGGTTCAGAAAGAAGATTTTTATAGAATTGCATTGCTGCTTCTTCTATATCAGCAGGTGAGCTTTTCCAGTTTCCCTGAAGATCTTTGATCTTGGTGATCTGTGTTTTAGCGTTCTTCTCCAGCACTGACTTATGAAAATAAGCAGTGTTTTTATCACCATCTTTTAACCATTTTAGCCTAGATTTTTGTTTCCAGAAGCCTTCCTCATCTTTTAGAGCTCTGACTAATCTCTTATTATATTGGGTAAGATTAGATTAGATTAGATTTTGTAAGATTAGATAGGCAATATTTATCCAAGTTTTCAACTAGATGAATTCGGTCAGCTTTTAAGGTTGAAATTAGGCAGTTTAGTTTGATATAATTTTAGCTTCCTAAAGCTTCCATAAGAATTTCAGCCAAGATTTACCGATTCCTAACCGAGAATTGTCTTGCTTTTGCCAAATTGTATTAGTATAAATAGGGGACTGGTCTTTGAGTTTTAAAAATATTTTTATAAATCAAATACATCATATTTTATTTTAAACTCTTTGCTTATTCAAGCTCGTAAACCTTAAGATTTCAAAAAAAATTAGAGCTTAGAACCTGTGTTTTGGTGTTAATTCATGCAAGTGGTGCTTAGTTTTTGGAGTAGGCCTTGTGTCACTGAAGGTCAAGTTTTTTTCATTAGGTGAATTCAAGTGTGTCTTTTTTTACAAGAAGAAGGTGCTTCGATGAACCAATGGGTGAGTGCTCTTACACCTTTCACAAACATGATCTTCATAAGGAGATTCATATCAATTGGTTACAGAGGAAGGCGATTAGGAATGTACATCTACCATATCATGAATTAAGGGAATAAAAGAAAGTCGAAATACCATTGAACTGTGGGATTTAGGGCGAATTCGCACAAATCTATCAAAGCATAACAATTTGAGGTAATGATTACTTTTTATACCCATAAGAAAACATCTTCTAAAAGCGCTTACTTTTGATTCAGTTAAGAATAGGGGCAGTCAATTGTTAAACGATCCCCGTAATGATTTCTTATCCTGTGATTAGTTGAAGGTATCAATGTCACTCAATTTGCATAACAGTGTTTCTCGTCCCCCTGTAGAAAGGAAATCACACAAACACAACAAGAAACAGGCACTTTTACCTCGATTTTAAAGGACCTTTTACCTCTTTTTTTAGTCTGAAAAACTAAGTTAAATATAATTGAAGTAAAAAGTGTAAAATTTACCTAATTTCATAACCAAGGTAAAATAGTACTTTCTGCCTAGGTTTTGAACCAATGTCGGCAGGTTTTGTGAACAATGTCAGTTCAAGCAAGAAGGTCAACGATAGGAGGGCATAGGCGTGACTTTGCTAAAATTGATGTGGACATCGACATGCATGCGACGTCGACCATAGTGATAAGGTGGAAGATGGGAGAGGAAATACTTCGACTTCATCAAAGGTGACATAGTTCTAATAAGTGTGATGTCGTACACAATGATTAGCAACGTTGCGAGTCGTGGGGGACCCAAGCTGTGTGCTACCTAACGTGAAACACTGGCGATTATGGCACCGTTTTGACTGATCGATGTCACAAAAAATGATATATTCAAAAGTGACGTCAATTCTTTGTCGTTTGGTCCACCGGTTTGTGTGAAGTCGCTGCTTAATCGGTTCGACGTCAATCCTCTTAGAATATTATATTCAATAATTGATGACACAAACAATCATTTGTTGATAGATGTTACATGTCATTTAAAATGTGATATATCATGAAATGGTTTAACATTGTTGTTCACTGAATGTGGGACATATTAACATGTTAAACCAATAAAACTACAACATATATTACAACTGCATGTTAAAATATATCGGAATAGATAAGGTTGATAAGAAATTGAAAGATTAATTGTATTGAACCCATTTTCTACATTGTACAGCATTGATACTATCAGGACTAATAGTGAAATGACAAGTCAATCCATCTAGCGACATGCAAAAATTCCATCAATGTCTCCCTATATTACTATTAAAACCAATACAAAAGAAGAAAAATGTATGTTACAATTGGGAAGAATCAAGAAATGCACATAATATAGTCTTATGTAGACATCATTAATCTCAATATGGAACGAATAACTGATCAGCCTATATGCGACATCGCATTCATAATAAATTGATGTCGCATAGACCTAGTGAAGATCAACTTCGGGTATTCATAGATATACCAAAACTTTCTATACCTATGTAACGTCGTTTAATGCTTGGTGACATATCGGATAGAGCGATTTAATACGACCGACATTGCACATTCATATTGTGTTCATTCGAATGGAACCCTTTTTGTCTAACTCTTTACAAAAATGGCATTATATTGGAAACAAAAACAACATACAGTATATAAAATGTAACACAATTATCATACTTGATGAAAATATTCAATCATTAATGAATTAGGTTTAAAAAAACATATACAAGGTTTGGTAACAGAATTACTAAATGAACAGGGAGTGTATTAAAAACTACCTAAATTAATTTGAACCCATATATATGCTCCATCTTTGGATACTTGTTGGTTTAGATAAGCAATTTGATTGAACCTTTCATTGTTTTAATATTGTGAACGGATAGGATGTTGTAGAGTTGGGTTTGTAGGATTTGTTGTAGAGATATAAAATGGGTCTTAGTGCTGAATAATGTGAACTTGGAAGAGGGCTAGGAGGTAAATTTTGTTTCAAATATTTGGCAAATTTTTTTATATCCAGCTGGAAATTTCAAAATGAACGACGTCGATCCATCTTCAGTTAAACATTTGTTCAATGCGACACATTGGCGAATTCGCACATTAGGGTTATAGTCTGATATCAAAATATGTCATTAAATACTACTTTTAAGATTGTGGCCCCTTCCGCCAACCCGTTCATGCTCAAATTGGAAAAAAATTGTCGTTAAAATTTGAATAAGATAATGGTATCTCCAATTTTACATCTCGACCTCTCCCACTTCCTTAGAGGAGCGTAAGTACAAAAAATAAAAAGATCGCCGGTTGTCCAAAAATTGAATCCGATTATCCCAAAAAGAAACTTCATCATCCAACGTGGAACTCATAATAACTAGAGTATTAAAATAATTGGTCATATTCCACATAGAATTTAACAAGTTCTTACGATTGAACATATTATACTCTTAAATAATCATTCACAATTTACTCTAGACCACATACTAACACTTTCTAGTAATTGATGGATGGAAATTTATTACTTTTTTATTTCATAAAAACCAAGAATATTAAATTTCAGGTGATTCTATATGTGGAGTTTATTAATGTTCTCATAACACTTATCGTAAAGGTATTAATGGAACAGTATGAAATAGACAGACAATTACCCTGGTTCGCGCCTAACATAGACGGTTTTGATAATTTCCGCATGAAACATTTGCCATTTTTCCAGTGTAGAGCTCTTAAGCGTTGAGAACATGAAAGGAAGTTTGGGCCATAGTGTAATTTTCCTGAATTTATGTCATGTATTGTCTATGAGTAAATTGGGCATGTTCCATTTACCCACTCATGCCCAAATTGGAACATTGAAATCATGATATTGTGAATAAGATAATGGTATCTCCAATTTTGTAATTCGACCTCTCCCACTTCCTCGGAGGGACCTAAGTGAAAAAAATAAAAATATCACCGATTGTCCCAAACTTGATTCCGTTCGTCCTGAAAAGAAATTTCATCATCCCAAGTCAAACTCAAAATAACCAAGTAATAAAGAAACTGGTCATATTCCACATAGAATTCCACTAGTTCTTACAATTGAACATCGTATAATATTAAGTAATCATTTACAAATTACTCCAGACCACGTACTAGCAGTTTCTAAAAATAAATGGACGGAATTTTATTACTTTTTATTTCATTAAAAACCAAGAATATATATTTTCAGGTGAATCGTCCCAGAATAATAATTGTTTGTGGCTATGATTCTTTATTTGGGCTAATTATCCCACAATTTAAATTATGGTATCGCTAAGGAGTCAGAAAAATAAAATGCTAACGATGAAGTGTAAATGCAACAACAAGCTATTGTGGTTATTATCCACCACTTACAAGCCCTAAGATAATTTTTTGGGCGGCTTGTCTATTTCAGCCCACTGATGAGTACATACGAAGTCACGTGTGCGTCGGTATTACATCAGATTTGTCGCTTGGGTTGTGGCATCGGCTTTTGTCGATTTAGTTTCCCCCGGTTCAAGCCCAAATATGTAATAATTTGGCCCCAAGCATATAAGTGGGCCAAAATTTATGAATAGCGATGTCGCACTAAGTTTTATGCATGGTCTGCGACTTGGCACAATTGTTTAAAATGATCGAATTTCAAAGCGGGTATAAAACCTGGCCACCATCCAATCCCTTCACACTCCCAAACAACGATGTCGCACCACTCGAACTAAGGATAATATTTTCCCCAAATTTGATAATGGTGTCTTCAGTTTTGAGGGAATTCTTCATTTTCCCAATACATGATTTTACAATATTCACAACGCATGAGCTGTTGTATTTCATTTTGTTATTGGTTATTAGGTTTATCCATTTTTGTTAGGGGCTTATTCAAAAGTTCTTGGCTTGGGCTAGGGTTCAGGGAACTGTTGTGGCACTCATTCCTGCTACTTATTAATGGTATGTTACTTGTTTATGTTTTGATGTTAATATTAGTTTAGGTTTTTGGGGTTTTAGGTCAATTCGTGTTCCAGTTGCACAATATTTTGGTGCAAGCATTGTTTTTCGTGGGATGTTGCACATTTATACATGTGAATCTGCGCGTACAGAACACATCGATGTCGATGAAATGTTTTCAACATGAATGCGATATGGGGTCATGCTCATGCCTGAGTTAGGCTCTTCCTCGTCTAACTAACTGTTCCAAGTTCTTGTATCCTCATATTCTCTAATGAATTAGGTAATCAAGAGGTCAAAGGAAAACACCACGGAAGTGAGTCCTTCGCAAACCAAGAAGACAAAGACAACGGCCACCTTCATTACCAACTTTGGACAACATACGCTAAATAGATGAAGCCTGAGGATGTGGTGCGACACCACCTCAATGTTTTCCTCGAACCCTTCAAGCCATCAAGAATAAGGGGTTTAATATGCCTGGACAGACTGAAGTATGATACAGCTGAGGTCAAGGAGCTCTACACCATTTTTACTTGGTAATCGACGAACATTTATAGTACAAGAGTGAATGGGATAGATGTGAAGATGATAATAGAGTTCATCAATCAAGTGATTGGGTGTACAGTCGGTGGGGAGCATCAGTCGGAGGTTCAGCATCTACAGTTGTACTGTCAGGACAATTGGCCTTCATTTGTTGCAAAGGATGACCAATCTCTGGCGATTGACCCCAACCAAATGGTTGATATGTACTTCAAAATTTAAGTTGGGAATATGCCATCCAACCGAGGCATATCAAGATTGATTTCCTCAATCTTGAGGAAAGAATTATGTACAATATAATTGTTCAATACTAATCCCGACCAAACATTCTTCGAAGTGAAGGATCATTGGGGCCATCATGTACTACCACCTTGTGGAGAAGAAGGTAGTAGACCTGAGGTACACCATCATCTAGGAGATGCACCAAGTAGCCATCGCAATCCAGAGTTGGACGCTCCCTTACGCAAACATCATCACCGCCATTCTAGGGAAGAAGAAGGAGGTTCCGGTTAAATCAGAGGTGAAGATCCAGCAAAAGTACTATGATGAAAACTACTTAAGGAACAAGTATTTGCATTAGGAGACGGGGACGTGGATTGATCGCAACATCCCCAAGGAAAATCTGGTTGTGCCTCCGACAACCGGGACAGAGGCGACTCCGTCAGCTTCCACAGTAAAAGATACAACCACCAGTACTCCATCCACGCGATCGGGTATGAAAGTTTTTACGTTTTGTGGCTATTCCCAAATATTTATTATTTACATTTTATAATTTTTATTTTATTTAACTAATTTTCCCCACTGGCCTTAAACATAGCTCCTAGAGCATCTTCATGAAGGACTTGGCTAAGACCAGGGCCCTCGTACAATGCACAGACCAAAAAATGCAAATGATAATGGAATAATTGGTAAAACTGAAGTCTATGATTGCTTGTGCGATCCATGCACCTAAGGATGAGGTGTCCGGGGATGACAAGGATGGCCTGATAATGACAGATGATGAATAAGGGTCTGGCGACAACGATACCGAATCTTCCACCAAAGAGTCAGATGGAAATAGTTCATCGCCATATAATATCCCAACCCCATCACCGCCCCATGATTTCCACGAAGGTTGTTTTTTTCATGCATGATGATGAGTTTTTCTTTTGATTTTATGGGGATATTATGTTTTTTGTTTGATAACTTTTAATTTGCGGACTGTTTCTTAGATACTGTATGCATGGTAGCAATATCAATCTTGCCAATTTAGTATGATTATATTTGAGACTGGTTATTGTGAACTTGGAATGGGATCTTTAGATGTTACATTCCAAGTTCTGTCTGTATTGGTTAACTATTCTTGATTTATTAGGTACGATATAGAAGTGCAACATTGCACATCATTCGCACAAATGATGTAGAGTTAACCAACATGTTACTGACAAAACCGTAATATTGCATGAATTTATTGAATTGATTAAATTTATGCACGGGTTTAGAGCGATAGGCATGCACGACATCACACTACTTAATGTGGGACATTGCCCTAATGCCGAGATAAATTGGGTTCAACCTACCAAAAGTGCGAAGTCGTTCACTCATGATTGACTATTACTGCTAGTTCAAACCCATGTTGCTGATGTCACAGTTATGCCAATTATACTTTTTTACTTCGCATTTGAAAATTATTTACTGCGGTTATCACAGAACAACGGTAAAAAGACCTATTATTTACCTTTGTTATTTTTTCACCGGGGTAAAAAATATTATCTACCTCAAAAATAAAATAACCGAGGATAAAGAACTATTTACCTCAGTTATTTAATCTAAGCAAAAAATTCGAGGTAAAATGGGTGAAGTAATAGGTACACTTTCTTGTAGTGAAAATAAAATTACTTACATATCATCTGTGAATCCACACACCAGTTCGTGTTAGTTCCACAAAAAATTTAAAATCAAGCATACTAAGTGCTCAATTTGAACAAATCTTGAACACTACACTCCACTGCACTTTGTGGCTAGGGGTAGGGGGCTTATGTATATACATACTTCGAGCAATACAAGTTAACTACGACATGTTTGCTTCAAGCAAGGAAGTGAACCTAACCAAGTCGGCTCACAAGAAATCACCCCCAGTATAGAATAACCACCACCGTAATGGGCCGCTAAGCCCATAATTTGGTAAAAGATTAGCAAATAATGCAGGCCACGATGACATAATCAAGAGACTGATAAGAAGGAAATAGAAGCACAGACTGATGGCTATGTTCCAAAATACAACCCACAATTGATATATTTCCTTAGTATAACATGGGCATTATAGTTTCGTCCCGGGGAGTTCCTTGCAGGAGCTTGATGATTGGAGCATGCATGTTGGTCTTGTGTTTTAATTAGCTCTCTTTGGAAGGAACCCCTGCTTTAATGACCCACAATCAAAATTGAGTTACCAGACTCTCTGGGGAGAATTTGAGAATGTTGAGAGAAAAATAGGATAAATAGGGTATGATACCAAATGATATGTCTCCCCAAAATATTGGGTTTGACCACTTAGCCCAGATATTTTTCTAAAGGATGCTAAAATTGTATGGTAAAACATCGACCCGTCACTTAAGAAAATAAGAACCTCGGTATTATAAAGATGCCACAAGCAACTCTCCAGGTTAGCTTGATAAGTCTTGAACGCCAAAAATTCAGAGAAAACATGATAAGTTCAGTAGTTCGAAGAACTAAGTGTTTATGGAAGAAATCACAAGATATATATTGATCAAAATATGCTTTTTAAAGTCTAACAAATAGACCTATTTGTAGGCTAAGATAGATGATTCTAGAATGTATATTGATCTACATAAATCGCTTAAACTGAATGGAGAGCTGTGAGAAAAATTCGAAAGGCCAAAAGTCTTCTTTAGTTGAGGTCATAAACCAAATAACTCTTAAGACTTTTGAGCTCTCTCCCACCTTTATTTTCAATGCTAGAATAGTCTGGAAAATTCCGCAACAAAACTCCCTCCAATAGACAAACTTCTGGAATTCCAAACTTCCACAATTGTGCTCTAAAAGGTAAGCTACATCTTAGACCTGGGCTTGAATAAAAGAACACATGGGTTTATTGGGAAGGTCTTAATCTCCATATGTTCTTGAATCTAACATTTCTCAAACAATGTATTGAGAACTCCTTGAACAATTTGGACTTAGGCCTAGTGATAAGTCCAACTTTTCACCTTAATTGACCTTCATTATTTGAGTTGGAATCTATGGATTGAACCTTATTAACCACGTTGAAGTTTTATTCGTTCATACTCGAGGATTTACATTCTTCTTTTTATTAATAAAATATATCATATTTTAAGGTTAAACATGTTTCTTATTCAACCTTGTAAACCATTAGGTTTTGTTTTCGATTTAGTGATTAGAACCAATAGTTCCTTTTGTTGAATTCGTGCAAGTGGTGATTGGATCGTGGTTTAGCCTTGTGTAACTGATGGTCAATTTGTGTTCATCAATTGAATTCGACTATGTCTTCTTCAATAAAGAAGGTGTTTCAATCCAATAGTTGACGAGTGCTTCTAAACATTTCGCTGAAACTATCTTCACAAGGAGAGATTCATATCATTTTTCCCTTCTCTCGTAGCCTTACCTGTCACAAAATTCTAAACTTTAAATAAATGATTCTTTTACTAGTAACTTGAATCGTCCTAACTTGAAACCATAGGCCATTGTATTTTATTCATCCCGAAGGAAAAATGTAAACAGTGGTATAAAAGGTTTTATGAGGTTGATCATCTAGCATAGTAATCCAAAGATGAACCTTCCTAGCAGCCATAAATTTTAAAAAATGACATATTTACAAGTTTCTTCACCAACTAATACCATCAACTCAAGACGTTGTTGTTTTGCTTGCAAGATCCTGGTATTCCTTTCTTCCCAAACATGATATAAGAAATGCAATCAAAGTGATCTTTGCAAATTTTCCTCTTGCTAGCCAAAACTTCACTGTTCTTTAGTTACCTTAAAATTTTCATCTTTCTTTTAGGCCAGCACTTCCAACACCTTCCACTATTAGAAATACCTCCTATAACGAAAGAAATTTTCATTGTAAAAAGTGTTAAAGTGGTTGTTATATGCTTGGCTGTAATTGGCATTACAACCACTTTTACATGTTCCTTGTAAAACACGCATTCATAACAAGTCTATATTTGGGTTTTAAAAAATCATCTTTTACAACGACATTTGCATGCCACTTTCATTTTATTTACAATATCTAATCTCATTGTAAATACATGCATTTGCAACATAAAAACATGTTGTAAATATACCTTTTCCATAAATTGCAACTACATTTAGTTAAATTATAATTTTAAATTTACATCTAATTATATTATTGTAAATAGAATTGAACAATATTTTATTTGCAAAAATAAACATAAAATATCGACAATTGTAATTTTATCAACCTTTTCTTAAAATATAATAGGATTCAATTTTACAGTCATGACATCTAAAATGTTCAACATCTTTGGCTGCAAAATAAAATCAAAAGAGAAAGTAACTTTAAATATTTTTTAATTTAATCGAGTTTAATATAGCTAAAAAATAAAAATTTCAAGGCTGTGATGATGGACTTCTTCACGAATGGAATATGTTCTTGGTGAGAATGATCTTGTCTCACAATTTTTTTGCTAATGCTAATGAACTTTACTTCTTCCTGCACCAATATCATAGAAATATATGATTAGCTGACAGTTGAAAGAAATATCTACTTAATTAGGTTTAATTTAAAAATAACAATTGTGTTTCTAATATTGTTTTTATGTTTTGAATCTTATCTGAGAATGAAAAAATCTCCCGTGTGGCTTCTGAACACAAACTTCCATCAGAGTCCATGAGAACGAAAGCATGTCTAAATACCAAGCATCATTGTAGAACTGCTTCTGAGAAACCCCACCAATCACATACATATGAAATTTATACCATATTTATTTCTATAATGTTTGAGAAGATAAAATAACTTCATTTATGAGAGAATAATTTCCTATAATGAATCTGTTATTACTAATGAAAATAAATATCATACAAATGGTAGACTGGTACTAGTATAACTCTAGTCTAGTCAACAACTCAATCTTTAATAAATGTAATCAAATCATCAACTTGACTTATTCTAACTTCTCCCTCAAGGAAGTATTGGATGCTCACTAACGCAGAGCTTGGATCTGAAGAACTTGAAAAGCGTACGAGAGAGCCCTTTTTTGAAGATTTTTGCAATCTGAAGAGAAGTAGGAACATGAGAAACCTGCAGTCTGTCGAAAGAAACCTAATCTCAAACAAAGTGACATTCGATTTCAATGTGCTTTGCCCACTTGTTAGCAATTGGATTTTCAGCCAAGAATATAGTGCTACTGTTGTTACATAACAGCAACGGAGAACCAAACAGGGGAACTATAAGATCTCGGAGCAAATAAGTCAGCTAAATAACCTCTGGAGCAGTGTTGGCAAGAGCACGATACTCAGACTCGGTGCTGGAATGATAAACTGTGGGTTGTATCTTGGCACTCCAAAAAATAAGGTTCCCACGGCGGGTCTCCAGACAGTGAGCCTAATAAGCATTAGAATACCCCCAACACCTTGGGAGAACTGGCAGACCAAAAATTGAGACAGAAGTGCAATATGCCTCGAACATATAGCATAATATGCATAATAGCAACAAAAGGATAGTTTCTTGGGTCTTGATGATAGTGGTTGACACTGTTGACCAAGATATCCAAATCAAGATCATTGATGGTTGGGTACTGAAGAGCCACAACTAGAGAACGAAATAACATTGGATTCCGAAGTGGTGGACTGGCCGAACTGTGCAACTGAGAACCTGGCACAAATTGTGTAGAGATTAGAACAGGATCTGACATCCCTGCACGAGTGAGAGAATGTCTCGAGCATACTTTGCTTGACAAATAAGTAAACCCAATGAAGTAGGTGAAACTTCCTAGCCAAAAAGTTGTGGAGGGCACTAAGGTTCTTGATTCTAAACTTGCGATGTGTCTGATCAATGAACTGTTGAAGAATAGTCGAATTGTTACCTGTAATAATGATGTCTTCGATATACACGAGGAAAAAAAGTAATGATGACCCCCACGAAAGAATGAACGGAGAAGTGTCAGCTGAGCTACACTGTAAACCAAGCTTAGTCAACTTAGTGTTGAAATGTTGAAACCTTGCCCAATGGGCTTGCTTAAGGCCATAAATAGCCTTTTGCAAGTGATAAAACAAAATCCAGATGAACAGGGTTCTTGTATCCAATGGGTTACTTCATATAAATTAGAGCATCGAGGATGCCATTGAGAAATACGTTCTTGGCATCCAACTGATGAAGCATCCGGGAACGCATCGTGGCAATGGCGAGAACTTTCCGAACAATGGAGGATTTGACTACAGGATTGAGGGTTTAATCAAATTCAAAACCTGGAATCTGAGAGAAACCCTTTGCAATAAGGCGAGCCTTGTAACAATCAACCGTGCGAACAGCACGATACTTTGTCCAATGGACCAATCTGGAGCCAACAATGTTGACATCTGATGGTCGATGAGCTGCTATCACCTCATCCATAGCACAAACCCAATTCTGGAGAAATAATCAATAGGTTCAGACTCAGCAAGAAGAGCAGCCATAATTCCATAACCGACAATAATAAAAAAATCCCTGTTGAATAGCTCTAGTTACCAAATAAGTGGCTATGCGATGAGTGTGAGCACGAGGAAGAGAGGCCAGAGGAGCAGTCGTGGCTAGCAAAGTGGTCATTTAAGAGGCCAATGAGGTGACCAGAAAACCTTATGGGTTGGTTGGCGAACCAGGTGATCTAGTCAGGAGCGAGTTAGGCAAAGCAAGATATGTCGGAGTGGCTATTTAATAGTGTAAATCACCCAAATACACAGAACATGGTGTAGTAGTTGGTGAATATGGTAGCATTAATGAGTCATGAGGGATGGCAACTGAAGTGACAAATCGAGCGGGATGAGATGAAACCATGGAAGAAGCAAAAATATCAGCTAATGCATCAGATGATCCAAAAAAGTGGAAATATCCAAAGAGAATTGAGATACTAAAGTAAAATCATCAGCATAAGGGAATGAAATATCGTTAAGCCGAGCTCGTATGTTGACTTATATATTTCTAGACGTAGGATCAAAGTATTGATATCCCTTGTAATATGAGTTGTACTAAGAAAAACACAGGGAAAACCGTGAGGATCTAGTTTGTGAGCTATATAAGGACAAAGAGAAGAGTACACACGACAACTAAATACATGGAAGTTCATATATATGGAAACACAGTCATTAGTAACTTCATATGGTGATCATCCGCCAAGAACATGAGTGGGAGGCCAATTTATAGCATAAGAAGCTCTAGCAAAGACGCGAGGCCAGTGAGAGAGGGGGACTGGTATAGCATGACAGACCCATCTTATCAATATGGTGGTGCTTACGCTCAACCCAACCGTTCTACTCAGGAGTATACAGGAAAGAAATCCGATGTGGATGACCTATGTCTGAAAGTGAGAGCATAAGCGACCATTCACAAACTCAGTACCCCCATAACTTTGAAATACCTTAATGGTGGAAAAGAACTGGTTCTCCACAAAAGCCTCAAACTGGCAATAAACATCCCAAAAATTAGATTTGTGGTGTAATGGGTAAAACCACGAGAGTTGGGAATGATCATCGAGAAACATATCATTGTAGGAGAAGTCATCAGCAGATACAATAGAAGAACACCCAATAAGTCACAATGAACTAGATCAAGTACCCTAGGAGCACATTTATCATTTGTATAAAAATATAAATGCTTCGCTTTAGCCTTTTCACACGCATCACAAAGGGTAGGTTTTGACAACAACGATGAGATAGATAAAGATCCAAAATCTCGCAAACTAAAAATAAAAGAATGCAGAACATGACCAAGTCTAGAATGCCATATTTCAAAAGACGCACTCGACTTATTTGTTTCCGCAGTAGAAAACAAAACAGATGCACCATAGCCTGAAACATAAATACCATTTTCACCATGACCGTGACCCAAAGTTTTATTAGAAATTTTATGCCGAATAATAAGTGAGTCATCATCAAAGCATACAACAACATTTAAATATCGAGTTAATTTGTTAATAAAAAGAAAATATTTAGTGAAGTCTAGCACAATAAGCACATCATAAATAGACAGAGATTTATAAATTCAAGAATCACCAACATGAGTGATAGGAAGTTGAGAACGATTACCAACATAGACACATGCAAAACTATCATAAGGTATCTCAAGATCGACAACAGTGGTGGACGATGTCCTATGTTTTGAAGCACCAGAATCCACAACCCACCTAGAGTTATAAATTTTTTTCCTAAAATACCACCAAAGTGTGCAAAAATACCAAG
>JAULKK010202252.1:0-15901 GCA_032355705.1 Rubia peregrina | reverse complement strand
GTGGAGACACACACCACAAAACCCCCCATTGTAGATGCTCTAAGTATACTGAACTGATCTGATCTGAACTAAAATAAGTATAAACATACTGATATGATCTGATCTGATCTGAACTGAAATCCAAATAAGCTCCAGAGAACAGGGCCTAAGTCAAGTAAAGGTTGATCGTTGATTATTTGAAGTCAACTTAGTTATTAGTATTTGTACATAAAATGTCAAGAAAGAATTTACCGTTGATTAGTTCTAATCAACTTAGTTATCAGTGTTTATATACAAAAAACCAAGTAATGGTTAACCGTTGATTAGTTTAAGTTAATTTTATTATTAGTGTTAATATATAGGAAGTCAAGTAAGATTTGATCGTTGATTACATTCAATTTACTTATTAGTATTCATATATATACTAAATCAATTAAGGATTGACAGTTTATTAATTAAAGTCAACTTTGTTATTATTATTTGTACATAGAAAGTCAAATAGGTTGAGCATTGATTAGTTAAAGTCTAACATTTATATTCGTATTTATATATACTCATTCAAATTAGGATTGACCGTAATTATTTAAAGTTAACTTAGTTATTAATATTTATATATACAAAGTCAAGTTGATTACTTAAAGTGAAACATTTATATTCTTATTTATAAATACTAATTTAAGTAAGGGGTGACTGTTAATTAGTTTAATTAAATTTAGTTATTAATGTTTACATGTAGAAAGTCAAATAAGGGTTATCCGTTGATTAGTTAAAGTCAAATATTTTTATTTCTATTTATATATAATAAGTCAATTAAGAATTGAATGTTAATTAGTTAACGCCAAACATTATTATTCATATTTATATATATTAGGTCAATAAAGGTTGATTAATGATTAATTTAAGTCAACTTAGTTATTATTTAAAGTCAACAAAAGAAGGGAATGATTTTGAAAATCAAGAAAAAATGAATTTAGCATAGAGCGGATGCACGCAGCTGCACCCAGCCCATAAAAATTTTGGCAAATATTTTTGAAAATTTTGGCAATTTTTTCAAAATATCTGGAGTTTTAATAAATTTTTTGGGTAAAAATTTTAGCACCGATTTTTTAAAATTGGTGCCGCAAGCCGGTGACACTTCCTCTTTGGCACCAGTTTGAAAACCGGTGTTAAAGTAAATTAAATCGGTGCCCTATCCTTTTGAGCGCTGATTTTCAAAATCAGTGCCGATAAATCAATGCTAGGGGTGGTCTTGTGGTAGTGTCTGTTTCACTGTAATTGGCACCATAAGTTTACATTTTTTATTTATGGTGAATAAAATGAGTGGGTAAAATTGAATTTAAGAAGAAAAAAGTAGGATGAGTTGATAAAATTAAAATAATCTTGTCAAAATCGAAAGTGTGCAAGAATAAGAAGAAGAAAAGAGAAGTATGCCAAATATAGTGAGACAGAGGCAGTATGTTAACTACGTGGAAACACTGTTCAAGGAATCTTAATAAAGTCATCCGGTAAAAGGAGGACATTACTTTATTCCATAAAAGGCAATCGATGCTTGCCCTCAGCAGCCCATACCAGCCGACACCACAACCATCATATGGGAGGTAAGCCACATTAGCCTAGCACCAGGACCATTGGGCTGAATCACTACTCGGTGCTCACCATGAGCCCAGAGCGCCCCTTGGCCCACAAGCAAGCCAAGATGGCTCCAGGACATTCCACACGGTAGCTACCAAGTTTCCATCCCGGGTAGTTCAAATCTCACCCATCTCCCAACCACTGGGGTACACCCGCGGGTGTGAGGACATTACTTTATCGTACTGATAAATTAGGGGTTGTGTATATTAGAAAATTAGTTTATTGGCCCATTGCATAGGTTCAATTAACGAGAGTCTGATCTCTGGTACGATGTTAAGAAAGACATCAGTCTATTAACTAAATTAATTGTGGTTGCATGTAAACGATCACATAATCTCAATAGGTTCATTACACAAGTTTAGTGAGATTCCAGTATAAATCAATTTGCTAATAGGAAGAGTAGGACTCTAATATATTAGTCAATTTATCTCTCCACTCTTAGTATTGATGAAGTGTTCAACCACGATCGTGATATCCGAACCTTACATCATAACGCCGCTCCTACAAACAAACTCTCAGGGGGAAGAAACACCAATGGTAAAGTCATATCAAAAGTGTTTAATATGAGTTTTGAGAATTAATTGAACATGAAGAAGGAAAACTTCAGTATTTGTAAGGGTTGATCGTAGGGGATCACTCAATCTAGGATGAATATTTACTTTATTTGTATGAATAGTTATCTTACCATGATAAAGTTCCCATATATTTGATGTACCATAATTGATGAAGGAAATTTCGTATAAGTATTCTTGGAACAGTAGATCTTTCGCATAATGATTGGGTTTCACCCCAACTAAAAATGTGATATGTCCTTAGGCCCAAAAGTAGTGGTCGAGCGCTCGGCCTAAGGGGGAGTTTCGACTCCGACCCTTATCAATAGTTCCCGATAGAACCGAAGGTTTGGATTTTTGTGAGGACCACCAGTTCTCTCATATTGGAGTGGCCGAAGATTGTGTGTCGTGGATGCCCTTTTATCTTCCCTTCTCAAGATGGTTGTAGACCCTATGAACTATTTTTGGTGCATTCTTGCGCTATTTTTAGGCCCTAATGCGTGTAGTAATGATGTTATCCCATGTAATGAATATGTTATTAGAGAGTTGGTGGGAACACAAGTGTACATTGTCTCGGGATTTTATCGTTTCCAATAAGGAAGACTACTGTCAATGGTTAACCTACACAAATTTAATAAGTGAGTTGGGGGATCCACAAGAGAAGAGATTTGGAGAACAAAAAAAGTAAGTTGACTGTTCCATTCATTACCATGTATTCAATTTTCATGATTATGTCATTTTTTGTTCCCTTCCTCACATAGCGTGAAAGAGAAGAGAAAAAAAGGAATGCAGGTTTGAACATAAATTAGCAGTAGAAGAGTCATGGGGGCTATGGATTGGCGGCCCTAGAGTTTGTTCATGAGGGGTTTGAATGGGATATCCAAATTGCAATAGGTAGAGGGATACGCAGGGATGAGGCAAGAACATCCATCATACCAATCAATGTGGATGAAATAGAGTGGTATGATATTTTCCTTCAAAGAGAAGAGAAAAAGAGAATTGCAGGCTTGAACATAATTCCACAATAGAATAGCCGGGGGGCTATGAATTGGCTGCCCTAGAGTTTGTTCGGGAGTGATTTGAAAGGGATGTCCAAATTGCAATGGATAGAGGGATAATCAGGGGCGAGACAAGGGCATCGGTCATACCAATAGATGTGGATGTAATAGAGTGGTGTGATCTTTTCCTTAAAGGCCGACCAAATAAGAAAGGTGGATATGGCAAAGAGTAAGCGATCCAACTTGTTATTATCGTTTACCATGTTTTTAATTATTATACAGGCTAAGTTGAAAGATGATCATCGATATGGATGATTCATGCTAGTGTGTAAGAACAACATTCTCAGCGAGGCGGCCGAAAAATAAGACCACCCAGATTGGGTTAGAGGAGTGGGTGTCCGGAGAAGATTGATTACTTCTAGAGAAGCCTCACACAGACATGAAATTATTTATAGCCCCCTACATTGAGAGGTAATGTTTGAATTCTCTAAAATAATGAAGTTATGCAAGTCATTTCTAAATATAAATTGATTTGTTCGAAATGTTTGTAACACTATATATACCACATATGCAGGGACCATTGGCGATTAATCTCCATTATACCTGAAACCAAGCGTGTTTACTGGATGGATCCATTGCACTTTGAATCCTCCGCATCGTTCCTAAATATTTTGGAAATTGCATTTCATGAAAGTGATGGTACAAATCCTAAAAACTTAGACATCGTTCAAATCAAGTGCATTTCTCAAAAATTACTTCCCTAAGCATTGATCATGTATGTTCGCTTCAATGTAATTTCAATTGTTATTAATTAATCAGTACAAGAAACAAACAAATAGTGGGAATGTAGGTATTATACGAGAATGGTGCATCAAGGGTGTATGGTTAGATTACTACTATGTTTTCAATTGAATACTTTTATATTAAAAAATTAGGTTTATTGGTCCTAACAATAATTTCATATTGTTTTATGGCCTCGTGATTTTTCACAAAAACATCAAGCCACACTTACAAGAAGATATCAACATGTCAAAAACTTTCCTGCTTATGCATTTTCTACACGTTTGCTCCTCGGCTCTCGGAACTCCTAACAAAGGAGTATAATGCAAAACTTCATTTGTATTGCATGTATTGTGCAGAATATCACTATTGCAGAGGAGCAATAGCACCGGTATAACACCCCATTTGCACTAGTATTTTGTCCCTCTGAAATACCGGTGCGTAAGTATAGTTGTGTACCATGGAAAGTTATAGGCACTAGTATACTATACCGGTGTTAAGGTGGTACTTTAGAACCAGTATAATATAATGGGGCTAACGTAACTTTCCATGGTACACCGCTATACTTACGCACCGGTATTTCAGAGGGCTAAAATACCAGTGCAAATGAGGTGTTTTACCGGTGCTATTTCCCCTGGTGATCAATAAAAAAATGAGCACATTTTAAATCAAAAATGTAGAAATTAAAATATTTATTAAAACACAAAAAAAATGCACAAAAATATAGGGGAAAATGTGAATTGAATTCATTGAATACTCAACATTACTAAACAACTATGTTAGCTAAAACTAACCATAATCAATATACGCAAATGTAAAAAAGTGCTTATAACCAAGGTAGCTACATCGATTAAAAAAGTAAATTGCTTTGTAGCAAGCAGTGTTCGAGACAGTCGGAGACTTGCTTCTGTCTTGATTTCCATATTCACCCTACTTACTGAAAAGACCAGCACTCCAAATTCATTAAATATTTGGTTGATAAAATTTAAAGAAGCAACACCTTGATATAAAATTAAGAGGAGTTAGTCGAAATTCCCACACGAAGAATATATCCAGACTACAAATAAGAAAAACTTACCGGTGAAGAGCATGCCCACGAAGTAATTGAAACTTCTAAAAATGTTTGAACTCAAATTGATAACAAATGAACAAATCAAAAATGTTTGACGTGGTGAAATACTGAAAAATAATCACACTAAACAAAAAACACAAACATATAGAGATGAGACCAACCTCATTCGCAGTGGAAAACACACAAATCGATGATGATGAAGTCTACACAAGCATATGATGGCGAAAATAAAGCACGAAAGTGAACAAACCATTTGGCATTACTTAGTACTTTTCTTAATCTCGATAACAATTTTATTCTCCTGTGTTTGTAGACCGTGTATCTCCCTCTCTATATCTCGAATTGATCGATTCAGCATGCGCTTATTCTCCCGCAACAGCTCTGAAAATTACAAAAAAAAACACTTTATTTACACATAACTTTCATTCAACAACCAATAAACCCAAATTTATACCAGGCATTTTCTAATTTCTAAAAATCTAAGTAAACCCAATTTTTGGAGGGATCATGCACGAGGGTATCACAGCCATAAAAATATAAACATGCGGGAGTTTTTATCTTGCCGAAGAGGAGAATTATGGTAATGGATGACGCAACTCCTGCTTTAGTATCATTTGAACCTCCCCCACTCTAATATGGCCTTATAAATTATTAGATCAAATTCAAGTGTGTGAATGAAGAAAATGGAAAAGAACTGCAAATCCATAAGAGCATAAAGCAAAGAAAATGTTCCAAACATAAACCCTAAACAAATCAATTAACAAAGTAGAAAAATGCAAAGCTCAAATCGACCTAATTAGATCTCCAAGAACATAATATGAATCTACATGAGTACCTTGTAATAAGTAGTGCCATCTTCTTCAACTAACCCCTTATCAAACTCGTACTTCACATTCTACAAATACATTACAACGGAAGAATTTCTAACTTAACCTCAACAAATACCCAGTCCGGTAATCAAAAAAATCCATCAGAATAAAATAAAAAATCACAGCTCACTGGAGTTTGATTGAAATGAGCAGGGGAGAGAGTCTTCCATTCGGGGGGTTTTTAATTTCTCCTCAAAATCATGTGCCACGGCAGAGGGTTCAGTTCTAGTGGTGATGAGGCATCGTCATCTGTCGCCATGGTGGTAGGGATGAAGAGGGTGGAGGTCGCCAGGGGTTGGTAGAGATGGAGGTCGTAGGGGGCTTGGTGGTGGTGGCGGAGAGAGTGTTGGTTGTGAAGGGTGGTAGGGATGATGAGGTGGGAATAGAATTAGGGTTTCAGATTATATATGTAGCAATAAGTTTTAATGGATGAGATTAAATCAACAAAAGAAATGAATGGTTCAGATGAAACCATATTTTCCTCTTCTTCTATTTTTTAAGTACCTATCACCGGTATAAATTGGATAATACCGGCACAAATGTACATGAAAATCAACTGCTTAGCACTGCTTTAAATGGCTTTTTTTTTCCTTTTTTGGAATTCGAGAGCAAAACCGCGATATTTTTTCTAAGTACATAGCACCGGTATAAATTGGACAATACCAGTGCAAATGTACTTGACAAGAAGTTGTTTAGTGCTGCTTTAAATGGCTTTTTCCCCTTTCTTTTAGGAACCCGAGAGAAAATTCGCAATATTTTTTCTAAGTACCTAGCACTGGTATAAATTGGATAATACCAGTGCAAATGTATATATAAAGAAGCTGCTTAGCTGCTTTTAATGGGTTTTTCCTTTCTTTTTGGAACCCGAGAGCAAACCCGCGATATTTTTTCTAAACACCTAGTACCGGTATAAATTGGACAATACCAATGCAAATGTACATGAAATGTAGCTGCTTAATGCTGACTTTTTTTCCCTTTCTTTTTGGAACCCGGGAACAAACCCACGATATTTTTTAAGTCCCTAGCACATGTATTAATTCGACAATACCGGTGCAAATGTACATGAAAAGAAGCTACTTCACACTGCTTTAAATGGCTTTTTTTCTTTCTATAAATTGGAAATGTATATGAAAAGCAGCTGCTTAGGCCTGCTTTTGATGGCTTTTTTCTTTCATTTTGGAATCCGAGAGCAAACCCGTGAAATTTTTTCCAAGTATCTAGCACCGGTACAAATACCGGTGCCTAAGTAACAAATACCGGTGCTAACTCCAAGGTTTCAAAATTTTAATCAATCCCTCCAAAATTTTGTATGAAATATTGGAAAATTCAATATCCCACCATAACTTGGAGGCGGAGAATCACAAAATTGAAGATACCAATACACAATTAAATAAGAGACGATTGTGTGCTTAAACTTTGGGCTACAATGGGTGACCGGATACGCCTCTAACATATTTATAGAAAACTATGCTATGGCCCAAAAAATTGTTACGACATTATCCTTCTCTCAAAAACCACTATTTTGTTATTCTTGCATAAATATAGAAATATAATATAAATATTTTTTGGTAAAATGTTGGAAAGCGCTAGTACATGTTCTAGAGTAACTTAGAGTTGATTACTAAGAAGTAAGAAAGAGAAAGCGGACAGGATTGCGGATATGTTCGTGTGTCTGATTGTTGATAAATATTCTTGACACACTTGGAAAATACAATGGGGGTGTATAGGGTAGCATCACGTTTGAGCGGATTTCAATTTGGAGTTATGAGTAAAGTTTTTGGTTTTCGCACTTAGGTCCCTTGAAGAAAGTTAGAGTTGTCGAATCACGAAATTGGCGAAACCAAAATGCAATTCAATAATATACGATTGCTAATTTTTAATTTGGGTATGTATGGGTTAACGAAAGGACCTCTAAAGTCAACATTGATTACTTTTACACAATCTTAGAAAATTACACTTCGGCCCAAAATTGGGTTACCCTATCATCAATTTCTCCAAATATATCATTTTTGTTATTCTTGCCAATATATAGAAATATTAAATAAATATTTTTTTGCAAAATGTTGGAAAATACTAGTACACGTTCTAGAGTAATTTAGAGTTGATTACTTAGAAGTAAGAAAGGGAAATCGGAAAGGACTGCGGATATGTTCTTGTGCCTGATTGTTGATAAATATTTTTTACGGACTTGGAAAATACAATGGGATGTATAGGGTAGCATCACGTTCGAGCAAATTTGAATTTCAAATTAGGGGTAAAGTTTTTACTCTTTGCACTTAGGTCCTTCCTACAAAGTTGGAGTAGTCGAATCACAAAATTGGCGACCCCAAAATGCAATTCAATAATATATGATTGCAAATTTGCAATTTGGACATGTGTGGGTGAATGAAAGGGTCTCTAAAGTCAACATTGATTAC
Source organism: Rubia peregrina (assembly GCA_032355705.1). Lineage (NCBI taxonomy): Eukaryota > Viridiplantae > Streptophyta > Magnoliopsida > Gentianales > Rubiaceae > Rubia > Rubia peregrina. Next base: position 7,603 of record JAULKK010202252.1, on the reverse strand, counting down.
TTCTATATAGTTTTGGAAAATTACATTATGGGCCAATATTGTGTTACCCTTTCATAGGCACCGATAATAGAACCGGTACATGTCATTTATCCCTATACTTGTGCTAAAATATTACCAACCCAGACACAATTTCTTCTTAGGCACCGATATCTAGCACTGGTAATCTAAGAACCGATGCTGGATTTATTCATAGGCACCGGTATTTTAGTTTAGTGTCCCCTTACAGGTGCAAATGTAATCAATAGAACTGGTATTACCCTGCCAGCAATAAATACCGGTGCCTATGTACCTGTTTTCCAGTATTGTATCTACTATGTGATCTCTTTTCCAATCTCTCTCTCTCTTCTCTCTCTCTATATATATATATATATTGGTATAAATTGTTCCATAGATGTTTTTTGGTACACAAAACATGTCATGTAATGTAAGATACCTATTCTGTGATTCACAGTAACTTTCAACCCGATTATTGATTGAAAAAGGCACATTACTATATCATCCAAACAAGTTCTGATTCCAGGTTTTTAGATTATTGCAACCTTGTTCTCCCAATGATGTTCCGGGGTGAAATTCCAATTTTGGAACCCATAAAATGCATAGAATCAAAGTGATATTGTCAACAAACAGAAGAGGAACCAAAATTTGCCCTGAGACTGGAAATAAGAATACTATATTGGTTCCGATTATGGAACCTATAACAAAAACTAAAATAAAATAAAATCTATGTATGCACCCTAGGACATGTAATAGAGATATAATTGATTTAGAATCAAGATAAGAAAGAAATATCATTTTTATTGGTTTTGTATATATCATGTTCCATATTTGTTTAGGTCTTGTATACCATTTGTACTCACTATATATATCAATACACACAGCCACAATTATTTGTAGATTTTACATTCTATCATGGTATCAGTCAGGTTTCATTAAAAAAATCTCTAGCTTTTCCCAAAAGTTTCCATATTTTTCTCCCTGCATTTTTTGATCTCAGACCGCCACCCACCCGCCTCTCTTTTCCAATCTTCGCTGCCGATCTCATGTTACCGGTGATCACCAATCAGAACACCGACGTCGCCGCTCCAAGTGTCGTCAACCGCTAATCATGTGCAGCAATCCGCTTCCCACGAGCTGCCTAATCTGTCTGCCGATGTCCCCTCTTTCCGCTGCTATTTGTTGCTACTCCATATTTCACACACAAAAGCTAGATCAATTGTCCACTATCATTCACAAGCTTGTTGTGTGTTTGGTGCAGTTTGATTTTTCTTTTGTGATTGGATATGTTCCTGCTTGAATAGAAGGAACTTAATGACAATGTTTCCGAAGTTGTTGCTACTTGTGATGCTTGGATTTAATCAGATCATCTATTCCAAACAGCCTTTTTTTCATCACTGACTCCATCTGTAGTGTCAGTAGTTGATGGGATGGTTAGCTGCTCAGGTATGTGAGGCTTTACCCACCATAAATCAGAATAATTCTGGTACTCATTGCCTTTATCTCTATGATTGCTTGTATGGAATTCGTCAAGATGACCAGTCAATTCATGATTATTTCTCTCGCTTTACGAATATTCTTGATGAATTGAGTGTTTTGGGTCACAATCATGCTGATGAAGATATTTCTATTTTGTTTTATCGTGAATTGAATGATAAGTTTACACAGTTTTCATCTGACCAAATGGTTAAGGACCATTTACCTGTTTTGTTAACCCTTGTGGCTGATGTAGAGGTTTTTGAATTTTCTCTCAAAGCTCTCCCGTCTTCTGCTTCTGGACTAGTTCCTCTTACTTTTTCTGCTAATCAACATGTGTACAGACAGTCCAACAGTGGCTATGGACGTGGGAGGGACCATCGAGGTTGCGGGCGAGGGAGAGGCGACAGTCTGAACCCGTCACCGGTCGGCGGTGGTGCTCCTCCACAGGGTGGCCGTGACACCTACGTCTGCCTGTGGTGTCATCGTCCCAGTCATCTAGCAAAATTGCTACAATTTATTCATGTTTCTCGCAATGATGTTGCAAATACCATAGACACACCTCATCCACATCATTATCAGCAATATAATGCAACCCCTGATTGGTACATGGACTCTGGTGCTACCAATCACATGACTGCTTCAGCTTCCAGCCTAGTTAGCGTCGCTCCTTATAACGGTAATCTTCATGTTTATTTTGGCAATGGTTCTTCTTTGCATATTTCCCAAACTAGCAATTCCTAAAAAATTTATTCTCTCACTTTATCTGATGTCTTGGTTGTTCCACAAATAACCAAGAGTTTATTTTCTATTTCCAAATTAACCAGGTTTGCTTGACGATGCTTCTTTCACCATTCAGAACAAAGATACCAATAAGCTCGAGGGCCGAGGACACAGTGAAAGAGGTCTCTACATTTTAGATGATAGTGCTACTTCTTTAGTTTCCTTTATCAATTCAAATAAAACCTAGGCCTCATTTAAACTATGACATAGTCGTTTAAGGCTTGTTCCTTTTGCTGTTATTTCATATTTGAGTAAAATTGGTTGTTCGTCAGTTACTAGTTTGTTGCATAAGCCTTGTTTGTGTTCTTGTTGTGAGATGGCTAAAGGCAAGCGTATTTCTTTAATTGATCATTTCAAATGTGCATCATGCATACTTAATTTAGTTCATTGGACCTTTGGGACTCTCACCCGTTGTCTCTCACGTTGGGTACTTTTATTACGTCATTTTTGTTGATGATTTCTCTCGGTTTACTTGGTTATATCATCTACGATGAAAGTCATATTTTGTGGAGGCTTACATGCAATTTGAATCACTTGCAGAGAACCGGTTTTCAACCACAGTTAAATTATTTTATAGTGATGGTAGAACCGACTTTGTAAATCATCGCATGCAAACTCATTTTGCGTCTTAGGGCATTCATCCTCAGTTTTCATGTCCTTACACTCCAGAGTAAAATGGTAGGGCAGAGAGGAAGCATCGCCATATTACAGAGATCGGTTTATCGATGCTCTTTCATTCTGGACTTCATGATTCCTTTTGGTATGATGCTTTTTCGAGAGCAGTTTACATCATCAACAGACCACCTACTCCAATTTTATTTGGTCAGTTTCCACTCTCTATTATTTTTGGTACTACACTTGACTACTCCAATATTCATCAATTTGGTTGTCAAGTTTTTCCGCATTTAAGGCCCTATGTTGCGCATAATTTAGTACCTCGGAGTATGTCTTATATATTTTTGGGTTACAATTCATAGTATAAGGGTTATCGGTGTCTTGATCCTCTAACGAAGAAGGAGTACATCACTCGCTATGCTCAATTTGATGAGTTATTTTTTCTAACTACCGATACTGATTCTGTTACAGATTTATCATCACTTGATGAATTAGCTTTTTTGGAGCATTCGTCAATTCTGTTGAAGGTGTCTGAGCCATCTTCTTCAACTGAATCACCCATTATTTTAGAAAATTATGATTTACATCTTGTACCGAAAGGTCAGGGTTTATCAAAAAATTGTGTTTATTTACAACAGGGTTACCAATAGCCTGACCGACAGCCGTACACGCTGTCATCACAGAGGCAAGCACAACAGCCATCGGTCTATGCACCAGCCACCCCGGTCGCGCGTGCGAGTCACGCGTCATCACTGCAAACTCCAACCAGTTTGTCTTCTGTCCCGGCAAGCCCAGCTTCCCCAGCACCACCATTATCATCAGCAATCCCTGCTCGACCACTGTCTTTGGCCTCAGGTTCCATTTCTGCCTTAGGATCTGCACCATCTCTGATTGTGGGTCCCTCTTCTTGACATCCGATGTCTACTCGTTTATGCACTGGTTCACTTTTGTACAAGGATTTTAATATTATGATATTTCTAGTTTATTGATTGTTTTATTTGCTAAGGCCGGGCCTCATAGTCATCGCTCGGCTGTAAAGGATCCTGAATGGGTTGGTGCTATGGACTCAGAGATAGATGCTCTTCGTACTCAACAGGTCCTCCACATGCCAATGTTGTTGGATCAAAATAGGTTTATCATTTAAAATACCAGGCTAATGGCTCTCTTGACCAGCAAAAATCTAGGTTAGTTGCTCATGGTTTTTCTCAATTACCTGATTATGATCATACATTTAGTCTGGTAAGCATTTACTGTTCGTAGTATTTTATCTATTGCTATCACTCAAAATTGGCCTTACAACAGCTTGATGTCAAGAATGCATTTTTAAATGGCGTTCTTGATTCCCCAGATTAAAATGGAGCAGCCTGGTGGATACAAAGACCCGATGCGTCCTGATTATGATTGCTTTTTTACGCAAGGCCATTTATGGTTTGAAGTAAGCTCCTCGCACTTGGTTTCAGTGATTCACTTCTTTTTTTGTTAGCTTTAGTTTTGTATGGAGCTCCTCTGATACATCTTTATTTGTATTTTCACATGGTGCCTCTTTACTTTATTTTCTAGTTTATGTTGATAACATTATTTTTACTGGGAATGATGGTTGTCTCATTTGGATGTTTATTGATTGGTTAATCCGGAATTCAAGATTACCGATTTTGGAGCTCTACGGTATTTTTTGGGTTTGGAGGTTGTTCGTACTTCTGATGACTTATTCCTTGGTCAAACACATATTCCAAGGACATTTTATTGCCTGCCGGCATGCGGGATTCGGCTCCAGTTGCTATCCCATTTTTTGCTTTTTCGTAACTTGCCAGCTCTTCCGGTAACCTGGTTATTCCTTGAGACTCATAGTTCTACATATGGTTATGCTATTTTTCTTGGTGGTAACCTGGTTTCTTGGAGTGCTAAGAAGATTCCCATAGTTTCTAATTTTAGTTCAGAATCATAATACCCGGCTATGGCTAATACTGCTGCGAAACTAGCTTGGTTGATGAATCTTCTTCGGCATTTATGTGTATCGACTCGTGTGCCTCCTATTTTGCTACGTGATAGTAATAGTTCTCTCTTTCTTGCTCAGAATCCGTTCACATAAGACAGCAAAGCACATTGATATTGACTATCATTTTGTGCGTGAGATGGTGTCTTCTATCAAACTCAAGGTTCCTCGTGTTTCTACGGACTTGCAGCTTTCTTGCATCTTTACAAAGGGGTTACCTCATCCTTAGTTTGAGTTCTTACGTTCCAAGCTTTGCATTGCGACTAGTCCTACGCTTCTTTTGTTGGGTGGTAGTAGAGATATAATTGATTTAGAATCATGATAAGAAAATATCAAAGAAATGTCATTTCTAATTAGTTTTGTATATATCCAGTTCCATATTTGTTTAGGTCTTGTATACCCTTTCTACTCACTATATATCAATACACAACCATAATTATTTGTGAGTTTTACATTCTATGAACATCGTTCTGAAACCGGAACTATTATCAGGTCTGAATTTGGAACCAGTTTGAGGAGCGGGTAGGATATGAAGAGGTTCTGAATTCGAAACCCAACAAAGGTGCTTCAATCGTCTAGATAAATGCGGCAAAAATCTCCTTTGATTGAGCCCGAATAAAATCAATTTTTGGAACTGTCTTTCATCATGGACAATCAAAGGCAGAGTCAGAGAAGACGCCAGCAAAATGACTTCTTTGATTTGATAGAACCATCTTGAATAGGTCCTCTCTCCATATATTGATGCATGTAAATTTTGATATTTAGAGAGTACGTGTTACGAAAAATCTAAAAATGTCTTGAATGATAATATTACTACTTATATACTATAAGAAATTTATGGTCATATGTGACAATATTAGTTGAAAAGTGTACTCCCTTCGTCCGACGTCAATTTGCACACTTATTTTTGACACTATTATCAATTAAAATTTGATCACATATTTGAATAGATAGATGAACAACAATATCATCGTGTATAATATTATAGAATTCATCGTAAAATGTTGTATCTAAATATTAACTTTTTATTTATCATTAATATACGTAGATAAAAATATTAACGGTCAAACATAAACTGCTACTGGTAAAGTGTCAATATTAGGTGTCCGGGAGTTGTAAGTGGCTACATCACATCTCGAATGATCTCTGACCAGAAATTTGACACGATTTCATTAAACCATTAGTATAGCCAGTAGCACTGGTAGTGTTGAAAACTTTAATCCAAGCACATGGGGTTACTGTTTTCCCAACAGAGTTTGCTCCCCCGCTCCTTCAATAAATCATTGAAATCCAATTAGCCGAAAGAATGGGCTTCCTTTGCAATATTAATCTGCACAAACAATTAAATTTGGACCGTAATCTCGGCTGTCGGATATAATTGCGGTGACTATTGCCCGTCATTTAGAGACACAGCATCATCCAAGAGACACAAATAATTTTGTTACTACCTCCGTCCTGTTTAAATTGTTATCAAGCTGTTCAGAAATCTTATTTGACCTTTAATATGTTCATTTATATATAATAATTGCAATAAAAAGTTGATATTTAAAAATTAGTTGTCACGATGAATTCAACTATATCAAATAAGATAATGTTGTTACTCATATATCTATTCAAATATGTAGTCAAACTTTGATAAAGAATATAATCTAAAAAATAAGTGTGCAATTTAAACTGGGACGGATGGAGTAAAATATATTACTCCTTCTCACCTAAATCTGCACATGATTTTTTTCCAGTCAAAATGGTCAAACTTTTATCCTCCCTCTGTCTCAGTTCAAGCTGCACATTTTTTTGTCAACTTTCTCATACCATGTTTGACCAATTATAACTTTATTTATGTATAATAATGGTGTATTAAATTTGATGTTTATAAAATACATCATGCAGAGAATCCAATGATATCTCACATAATGATATTGGTATCTATATACTGGTTAAAATTTATGGTCAAATGTGTCTTGAGAAAGTTGATCAAAAAGTGTGCAGATTGAACTGAGACAGAGGGAGTCACATATTTAAATACATGTACATACATATACATATATATAAACAATAATTTTATTCAATGAAATATTGTTATATTCGCGTAACATCTAGTTTCTAAATATCTTTTTCTTATTTGTCGTTTTTGTCCATAATCACATATATTTATAATTAAATATGTTTATTGGAGACATGAAAACAAATTGTATGTAAGTTTGGATGGGACAGAGGAGTACTTCAGATTCCATGGCACAAAACATCAATTCCATGTTAATACCGGCTTTGCTTGCCGTAACCATGTTGGTGTGGAGCTCAAGTGGAAGGCCACCCCACTTACTCTGTGTGAGTCATCTATGTCAGAGTTCATTCATTTCACCTTGTAATAGATATGTATTTTTCCCATTTTAGCTATGGTGTTTTATGGTTTATCAGTTATCCAATTGTAATAAAAGATAGACTAATTATTAGTTTATCAGCTAAAAGTAGATACACTAACAAGGGTGATTGTGAATACAATTGACCATAAATTGTACTACTTCCGGTCCTCTATTTATGTCTCACTTTTTTCTAACATTTTTTCAAGGTATGTTTGACCACGGATAACTTTAGTTACGTACGATAACAGACTATAAAATTTTACTTTTTAGAAACTACGTGTTACGGAGAATCCAAAAATATCTCACATGATATCAGTTATTGTATAATATAAGAGTTATCGATGGTCAAATATGCCATGAAAAAAATATCAATCAAAGG
>JAULKK010202144.1:0-15908 GCA_032355705.1 Rubia peregrina | reverse complement strand
TGGAAACAAAGAGCACGAGCCACGTTTAAGATATGGTGATGCTTCCGTTCTACTCACCCATTCTGTTGTGGCATGTAGACAGTGGAAGTCTCGAGCTGAATTCCTTTCTCATCAAAGTAGCATCTGAGAGGAAGAATTCAGTTTTATTGTCAACTCAAACTCGTGGAAATGTACGACGAAACTGCGTCTGAATGAGAGCAAAGAACTCCTTCATCTTGGCAGGTACATCATACTTAGAAACTAATAAATAAAGCCAAACAGCTCGAGAATAATCATCAACAATAGTTAAGAAATAAAATGCTCCACTAGAAGAAGGTGAGATATAAGGCCCCCAAATATCACAGTGTATATGTTTAAATAAATTACTAGCCTTAGAAGTACTTATTGGAAAACTAGTTCTACACTGTTTTTCCCGATGACAAGCGGAACAAGGAACATTTTTAATCAAATCATTTTGACTTAAAGCAATAAGAGGGATAAAAGACAACATCGAAGAGGACGGATGCCCAAAACTTTGATGGCACAAATCAGACGAAGACACAGCGAAAGTAATGGAGACTGTCGACGCCGAAGACGTCGGTGTTCCTTCCAATCTGCGCAACCAATAAACCCCTATGCTGATAACTCGTGCCATTCATTGTCCTCGTGTTGATATCCTGCAATGTGCAAAAAATTGATAAGCAAAACCAAACATTTTAAAAGCAACAGTTAACTTGGCAAATGACAATAAGTTGCAACGTAATTCCGAAATAAACAAAACACTAGAAACAAGAACATCGTCAAAGTATAAACTCCCGTGTTGAGTAGCAGTAGAAATAGATCCATCAGGAAGGATGACATTAACATTATCATCAGGTTTAATATCATGCAGAAGATCCCTGACACCGGTCATATGATATGAAGCTCTGGTATCAAGAATCCAAGGTAAAGTGTATTAACTGGCATATTATCAGTATGATTCATCTTAGAGAGCATATTAAGAACCGTACTTCATTGTTCCTTGGACAAGGCAAAACCGAAGGATGTCCGATCAGCATCGGAGATGACGGTGTCGGTGTTGACAAGCAGTGGAGTCGCGGCAGCAGCTGGAACAACTCTGGCGAATGGCGCGGCTACAAGGGCGTTGATTCGCTGGTTCAGAGCTCTCTGACCGGATCCCGGAGGTCTATTTTTGACAAACCAGTCGGGATAAATGATTATCTTGAAGCAGATATTAACATCGTGGCCCTTGCAATTGCAATGTGTACATATGGGGTTTTTTTATCAACTGAGATGGCTGGCGGGTTTCCCGATGCGGCGACGGTTGGCTTCGGAGCAAGGAACTACGTTGGGTAACATGCTGCAAAAGCCATGGTGTCCGAAGTGGAGTCACGGGTATTGACGACAGTCTTGTGACGCTCCTCTTGAATTACAAGCGAGTGAACACGACTAATAGAGAGCAAGGGATCTTGCACCAAGATTTTTTATCTAAGCGTATGATACCCATCATCAAGACCAATGAGAAATTGATGAATCATCTCATTCTCACGCTCATTAGTAGCAATAGCAGCAGCAGGACAGACACATGTCTGAGCAGGCAAGTAAGTAAATGATTCATCCCACAACTTCTTGCATCTGTCAAAATAAGCAGCAACAGACTGACCATTTTGACGACAAGTATAAATGACCGCACAGATCTCACACATACGTAGACCATTCCCAACAGAAAAACGTTGTTTAAGGTCATCCCAAAGTTCCTTAACAGACGCACAATAAGTAATACCAGAACGAACAGACGAATCAAGAGTCTGAACAATCCAACCAACAAGCATAGAATTCACACTATTCCAGTCATAAAAAATGGTTCACCAAAGGCTTAACAATTGAACCAAAACCTTCTTTACATTTAGCAGAGAACATAAAACAGGGAGGTACTCCATTCATTATAATTATTACCTTTCAAGATCCCGGGACAAAATTTTAAACCTGGATGATCCGACGAATAAACATAGTAAGGATGAGAGATGAGCAAGACATGAGTGGAGTTGCCAGCGAACTGGAGGATGACCTGAATGGTAGTGACCGTCGCTGCGTGTACGGTGGCCTGGAAGACGGCGACATTGGCAGCGGGAAAACCTAGGAACACAGAAGGCTGGGGCGGCGGTGGGGTACCTCCGACAGTGCGGCGGTGCCAGCGTCGACGATCAGAACGGTAGTGGCGGGTGGATCGGCTCCGATTTGAAGCTCCAGAGCATCATCATCGCGCGAAAACAACAAGATCAGCAGTAATATCAAGATCTTCTACTTCAACTTGATTGTTGAGATCCATGGCAATGGGAAGAGGACGACAGCTTCAAAGGCGGCGGCGCATGAAGAAATTTGAAGGTGGCGGCGCATGGGCGGAACGTGAGCGGCGGAAACAGTTTTATGGTTTTTGAAAATTTTAGGGTTTCGAGACTTTTAGCTCTAATACCATGTAAAATATGAACGTGTGTGCTTTATTAATGATACAAGGATGCTATATATAAGCAACATATACAAATGAAAAATGATTCTATTTAGGGTACAAGATATACACAAATTATAACAAAATATCTTCCTAACAAATTAATTTAATTTAATTTATATTGATGTTACTTAACATGATTTAATTTACAAATTCTAATTTTACTATATAGTATGCCTTAAATTTTATTTAATTCATTTAAGAGGAAATGTCTGAAAAGAAGAGTTTAAACAGTATTTCTTTATCAACTGGGCTTTGGCCAAATATTTCTTTGGTTAATTGTTAAAAAGGATTTGAAAGTACCATCTACTAGTAGCAATGGAAGCTTTCCTGAAAGGAGATAAACATCTCAAATAAATTAAGGAAGGGTCGTTCCGGAAACTAATATTACTGTGGGGCATTAATGTAGGGCATCAAGTTTTGAATTGGTGCATTAAATTTGTCCAATGGCCAAGCGATGTTCAAAATCGGCGGAGTGGAGGCCGGCGGGTTCATGATAAGTTTTTATTCTCCCTCAATTAATACCATGTCTCTCTATTAATTTCTATCATGAGTTGATTTCAAAAAATAATACTAATAATTCTATCATGAATATAATACTCCATCTCTCTCAGCTTAAAGTGTAAATGGAGAAATAGGTATTCAAAGTGAAAAGTTATAATTGCCCTTATATGATATTTACCATTCAGGCATCTATAAAATCATTACTGCAAATCATTAAGATCCAGACCTAACTCATAGACCCATATTACCCTAATGATGCAGGGGAATGGCAACGAAAATTGAAGAAATGATGGATCGCCGTAAAGGTTCGATACAGTTTTGAGCATAACTTTTGTGCCCGAAGTCAGAATCAGGCAAGGCCGGATGCGTTGAAACTGTCTTGACGAGTACTACACTATTCACGGATGCCATGAGTCAGGGTATTTTTGGCCATTTGAACTCATTTAAGGCCTCAAACCGGTAATTTACTATTTTCCTGTGTTTTTTATTTTCCTTTTGTTTCGGATTTATTTCCAAATTTTCTTTTTTATATAATTCTGGGGTTTCATTACTCCCTCTGTCCCAGCCCAAATTGGCCAACTAATTTATGTGACTATTCTTTATCAAAGTTTAACCGCATATTTGAATAGATATATGAAAAATAATATTATTATATTTGATATTGTTGAATTTTTCTTTACAAGTAGTTTCTAGAAAGTAACTGTTTATTTGCCGTTATTATACGTAGTTAAACTTATTAACGGTCAACTTGTTTCTCAAACGGTGTGCAATTATTGGGCTGTAATTTGGGTTGGGACAAAGGGAGTATAGTATTTAAGGACCTCTTGTAATTTTTGGAGATTTTATCTTTCATAATAATATTTTCGAGAATATTTTCTCTCTGGTGGATTCTAGAACCAAAACCGATGGTTTGTGCTTGCAACCCTTAATTGTTCTCCAAGATTCACGTTTGCAATTTTTTTGATATCCTGACTGTATCACCTAACTATATATATTATTTATCCTAATTTATAAATTACATTCATATTTTATTTGTATTTTTATTTTAAATTAAACAAATAATATGTATTGTATATTTTTTTCTTGAAGAATTAATTCATGTCCATATTGAACTTGGATTATTTGTATTTAAGATAATACATATTTTAGTTAGTGATTTTTTTAAAGAAAGTTAGACCCATTTAGGAGCCATTTTGGGCCCAACACCCGTTCAGACCCATCAGGTTTAGGTATGGGTCTAACATTTTCAGGCCCTACAAGTCTGGGTCTATCTACATTTTCTTAGGGTCAGATCTGGGTCTTATTGGAACCAACCCACACCTGACCCATGATCATCCCTACCGGCAACTCCTTAGCATCCCTTCCCCTGCCTTATATATAACTAAAACAAAATTTTAAATATATTCATTAATTCCAACACACAATATTTAAATTATTAAAAGATTATATAGGAAAAAATGTATCCTATATTGTGAAGATAATTCATAAAAATATTTTCTTGTTGAGCCAATGGTAACGATGGCGTTGCAGAGAGTCTTGGGTTGGATGGGTCGGAGAGGGTTAATTTGACTGGTATATGGAGTGGCTGGAGCACTATACATGTAGAGATATGTTGGAGTAGAATCAAATTGCAAGTGATTTGGAAAAAGAGGTCAGCGAGCACAAAATTGCGAATGATTTACGGTGGTTGGAGAAGGTGGTATATTTTGGGGGTGGAGGTCGAGTATGGAGTGAATAATGACGATAACTGGTGGTTTTAAATTTTTGTGGCACGGGTTTTGTGCCTTTTAGATTAAGGTTTAGTATTGTAAAGTTCAATATTATTTAATTGGTAATTTATGAAAATTATGCAAATATGTAATGTTGTGTTGTAATATCAAAGATGGAAGGATTGCCAGAAAAGGAAGTTTGTTGCGGAATCCAAAAAAGAAATATTTCATCCAAATTATATTTGATTGGAGAATATATATCAATTCTTATATTTATGGAATTTGATTAAATTTATAGAATGTGGATTTATATGGAAATTTGGTCATGACTAAGAGTTGGATGAGATATTCTAATTCCTTATTTCAAGGGATTAGATTAAGGGATTCATATCTCCAAGATATTTGATTGTAGCCGAGAGCCTTCATTTGTGTTCCAACATGATCAATACACTGTTGATCTAAGTTCAGAATTGAAAACCTTAATTTATCGGGAGGCGGAGATCCATCGTCGACGAGTATCGAGGTCAAATGGAGTCTGGCTAAGACGGATCGGTAGCAAGGGAGTTTGCAAAAATCCACTCATTGTAATTAGAAAAGATAAGTATAGTTGTATGATGTGAATTGTACAATCTTGTTCTGATTAGTAGATTTATTTTGAATTGGGCCCCGCAGATGTAGGTGATTTTCACCAAACTGCATAACCAAGTCTTGTGTTCGTGCTTTATAAAATCGTTACATACTTAGTTAGATCATCTATGTTGGAACATAGTCATCATAATTGATAAATTTAGGTAAAATCAAATTTTAATTGGTATCAGAGCAATGTCACTTACTCTTATCTTGGTTGTGTCAAGGGAAGCGTGATCCGATTTTACCATGAGAGTGTTCATCAACTCACTAGATGAACTGGCATGACACTTTGTGGAAACATAATGGAATCATCCAACTGAAGATGACGAAACCAGTTCAAACGAAAAAGAAGGAGAATCGAGCACTAAGAAGCAAAAGCTCAAGGACAAATCAACTTGGAGTTCGGATGAACTTAAGGCGTCAATGAAGAACTCAAAAGCCTTGAATGCTATTTTCACAGCAGTAGATGAAAGTCAATTCAAACTCATTTCTACCTGCTATCAGGCGAAAAAGACTTGGGACATTCTGCAAACAGTCCATGAAGGAACAAGGCGAGTACGGGAATCTAATCTTCAAGTGTTGGCCATTAAATTTGAATAATTGAAGATGGAGGAGGAGGAGACTATTGCAGTATTCAATGGGAATCTAAGAGATAAAGCAAACATGGCATACCAACTCGGTCAAACCTATAAGGAGGCAAAGTTGGTAAAGAAAACCTTAAGATCGATGCCTCGGAGATTTTCAATGAAAGTTGCCATCATAGAAGAAGCAAGAGATGTGTCCACCATGACAGTGGATGAACTGATGGGATCCTTGCAGACTTATGAGATGACTCTCGAACCACCCGCAAAGAAAGCACAAAAGGAGTTGGCCTTCAAAGTTTCCTCTTCGAAGATTGATCGCGATAATGAGAGCGATGATGGCATTAAAAAATTTGCATTTATCACAAACAACTTCTCAAGAGTGCCGAAGAAAATTGGTGGAGGTGGAAATAGACCTCGTGCACAAGATTTTGGAAATAATAGAGGGTTACGGTTTGAACGATCAAATCAGTAGTTCCCAAGAAATCATGGTGGTGAAGCAAAGCATTCTGGAAGAATTCAATGCAGAGAATGTGAAGGATATGGACATATCCAGGCAGAATGTGCTAATACACGAAGAAGCAAGGCAGGTCATATGTTACCTCATGAAGTGAGGATGAAGAAGTGGAAGAAGAGGAACTCATTAATAATTATGTGGCATTTAGAGCAAAGATTCCTGACATGACTGAAACTGGGTCATATTCCAACACGGTGATGACCGATGTTACTGTATGTTCCAATATAGAAAAGCGAAGCAGTGATTCATCAAGTGATGATGATGGCCAGGAAGTGAGTGATGAAGACATTTATACTGCTTATGAAAACATGTATGAGATGTGGCTGAAAGTTGTTGAGACCGATAAAATTCTAAAAGAAGAGAAAAGCCAACTTGTGGATAGGAAGTCAGAAGTGATGGATCTAGTTGATAACCTAAAAGATGAAGTTGAACAGCTGAAACAAAATCTGAGGCTAACTACTCTGACGGTTGAGATGGCTGAAGCTGCAATTCTGAAGCTGAACACTGGCAAGGCAAAACTGGATGATATTCTGACTATGGGAAAGAACTTCGGTGACAGACATGGAATTAGATATGACAAAGCTGAAAGCAGTACCGTATACTTCAAGACATGGGTACAGTTCATGAAGAAGAATGTGATGAAGACTCACCTAAGGAAACCTGATTGTGCAATTACTGCTGTATCAAGGCCACTTACAGGAGCGATGCCTTGGACTACTCAGCGACATTATGAATGGACGACAATTGTCTGCATGTTCCAACATGGATGATGTTCAACGATCAAAATTGATAAGAAAGGTATAGATTCCTAAGCGCGCAAATGTTTGTCTTGTTGTTCACACATCTCTTATTGCACACTTTAGAGACTTGTGGTACTTTGATAGTGGATGTTCTCAACACAAGACTGGAACACAAGCCTGATGACGGTGGATTTATTACATTTGGTGATGGAAAGAAAATTCGAATGGTTGGCAAAGAAGAACTACAGATTGAGGGTTTCCCAACCTTCACAAGTGTGTTACTAGTAGAAGATTTGAAGGTAAATCTACCGAGCATAAGTCAACTGTGTGATGACAATATGACTGTGGAGTTTCATAAAGACATACGCATTGTCGAACATGGTGTGGACAAAGTACTCTCAGGAATTAGATCGTCAGAAAACTGTTATCTGTTAGAACAAGAATTCGGGTGTCTAAGTTCTAAAGAAAATGAAGAAACAATGTGGCACAGGAGGCTAGAACACATCAACTATAAAACGTTGGTGAATATTGCAAATGCTAAAGCCGTTCGAGGTATGCCTACTCTCACTCATAAAAAGGGAATTGTATGTGGACCATGCCAACAAGGTATACAAATTCGATCGCCTCATTCATTTGTTCAGTATGTTACAACTTTGAAAAATCTTGAATTATTACATATGGATTTGATGGGTCTGGTCAATACACCTAGTATGACTGACAAGAAGTATATATTTTTTATTACAAAGGGAACTGTAGGGAAAACTGTCAGGGTTCACAGTGATCATGGAAGAGAATTTGACAATTCCTAGTTCAGCGACTTTTGTGATGAGCTTGAAATATAACATGAGTTTTCAGCACCAAACACACCTCAACAAAATGGTATTGTTGAGAGGAAAAATAGAACTTTACAGGAGATGCCTCGAGTAATGTTGGCAGAAAAATGTATTCACAAAATATGGTGGGTAGAAGCAGTCAACTTGACATGTTATACAATAAACAGGGTTGCCTTCGTCCATTCACAAGTAAGACATAATATGAAATCTGGAAAAGTAGGAAACCTAATTTCTCATACTTTCATGCATTTGGCAACAAGTGTAATATTCTCAGGGATAGAGAACAGTTGGCAAAATTTGACAGTTCCAGTGATGATGGTATCTTTGTGGGATATTCTGTGAACAATCGTGCCTACATGGTTTACAATCTTCGCACTAAAACTCGTATGGAGTCTATTAATGTGATTGTTGATGATTCTGATGGGAAAACCGTATCAAGAGAAGGAGAAGATGGACCATCCCCAGTTCATGTTCCAACACAAAATAATTCTGATGATCAGCAAGTCGATGTTGGAACACTAGAAGTTTCCAAAAATCCTGACGACCCAGATGATGGTGATGTTGGAGTAACGCTCTCCATATTTTCACCCCATGTTCTAACACATGAGGTGCCTGGACCCATCTCTAAGAGAACATGTGCTCTACCATTGGTAAACTATAGGGAACTTGCTGGATTACGGTGTTTTATCTCACTGTTTGAACCGAAGAACTATATTTAAAAAGGCCTACTTTATGAGTATTGGATTGCCGTCATGCAAGAGGAACTCAGCCAGTTTGAAAGAAATGATGTATGATTTCTTACCCCTCATCCAAAAGGTGTTAATGTTATTGGCACCAAGTAGATCTTCAAGAACAAGTCGGATGTTGATGGCCAAATTACTCGAAATAAAAGCGAGACTGGTAGCTCAAGGATATACTCAAGTGGTTTCACCGGTTGCCAGGTTAGAATTTATTCGGATTTTGCATGTTATTTCTTGCACTATTGATTTTACATTGTACTAGATAGACGTCAAAAAGGCCTTCCTAAATGGCGTGGTGAATGAATAAGTCTATGTTGAGCAACCCAGAGGATTTGAAGATCCACACTATCCACATCACGTGTATAGACTCAAAAAGACACTATATAGTTTGAAACAGACACCCAGAGCTTGGTATGAGCGACTGGAAATCTTTCTCATCATGAAAGATTATCGTCGAGGGGTAGTAGATTGCACTCTAATTGTGCTGGATATATCATCAAAAATTTGGATTGCTCAAATTTACGTTGATGATATTATTTTTGGCTCTGCCTCACAGTCTATGGTACATGATTTTGTCACCGTAATGCATGATGAATTCGAGATGAGCATGGTGGGTGAAGTCACTTATTTTTCAGGACTCCAAGTGAAGCAAGAAAATAATGGGGTGTTTATCAATCAGAGTAAATATGTCATGAATTTGGTGAAAAGGTTTGGCTTAAGCAACTCTCGACTAGTTCGAACTCTAATGGGAACTACAGAAAAATTGGGGAAAGATGAGAAATGTTTTGCAGTTGATCAGAAACTGTACAGAAGTATGATTGAGAGTTTATTGTATCTTACAGCCAGCCGACCAGACATATGTTTCACTGTTGGGGTATGTGTAAGATTTCAATTTAATCCAAAGGAATCACATTTGACTGCAGTTAAAATAATTATTCATTATATGAGTGAGACTTCTGAGTATGAAATCTGGTATTCTAAGAACCAAGACTCAATTCTCATTTGTTATAATGATTCAGATTGGGCTAGTAATGCAGATGATTGCAAAAGCACTATAGGTGGATGCTTCTATATTGGCACAAATTTGGTTTCTTGGTACAATAAGAAGCAAAATTTTATTTCTTTATCAGTTGCTGAAGCTGAATATCTTGTTGCTAGAAGTTGTTGTGCACAACTATTATGGATGAAACAAATGTTGAAAGAATATGGGATTCATCAAGGGCCTCTTAAAATTTTATGCGACAACAAAAGTGCTATTGATATCTCTAAGAATCTAGTTTAGCATTCTAGAACTAAGCACATTGATATACATCACCATTTTATTCGAGATCTTGTTGAAAGGAAGGAAGTCGTTGTAGTCTATGTTCCAACACCGGAGCAACTTGTTGATATCTTCACAAAACCACTGGATGCTACCACATTTGGCTACTTAGGCAACACTTAGGTGTGTGCCATATTTGAGGTACCATTTTTACTAGCTTTTATTTAGCTTTAGGATTTTTTTTCCTTATTTTTATGTACACAAACAATTGGAAAAAGAAAAGAACAAAAATATAGAAGGGATTTGAGCATGTTGGAATATGGAAAATCTGAGGAGAGAGAAAGACATGATGGAACTGACGGCTGGTAGTTCAAAAGTTGATTGTCACATTGGAAAGAGAAAAAACAAGGCGTGATTATTGAGAAAGGAAAGTAAATCTTTTCAAAATTTAACCTTCCAGCTCCCTCTAGTGTTCTACTTTCCCGCAAACTCTCTCCATATTCTCTTTCCATCTTCTTGATATTGTGCTTGAATTTCTTGTGCTAAAACCCTACGGAGGAGAACTAGAAACTGTCCTAGAATTTTAAAGCATTGCTTACGGCAATATCAAACTCTCTACTGTTATCATGGAGAAAGGCAGAGACTTCAAGAAATTATTGGAAAGGTTGAGTAAGAAATCCAAATCACAGAGAGCTCCATGCTGAAGAACCTAGAAGGCATTCTAGAAGCAGGGGTACCAATGGTGTCTTTAGGGCGGCCAGAAAATGCTCCAATCCCTGAACCTAAATTTTTCAAAGATAAGTCTTTCACTTTCAATGGTCAGTCTTTCAAGTATTTCGATGATTGTATTAGTTACTATTTGAAACATAACAAGCGGGTAGATCTAAGAGACTACAAATCTCTGTCCGATAAAGTAAATGGATATGACTTGAGTAATTTGTTGAAAGGGATAGTCAGGGACATTAGATATATGGAGGATTGGAACCCTATGCTGACAGAATTGGCATGTGTAAAACATGAGGGCAAGAAGGTTATGTACTTGTATACCAGTGCTTCTGGGCCGAGAAAGCTGAGATTAAGGAGAATTAATGAGTGGTCGGATAAACTAGGTGTGCTAAGTTCTGCAAGCTACAAGGTTGTGGCTAAGAACTTGGAAGTTTTGAGGAATGCTCAATCACCAGTTATTGTTATTGATGATGATGAAGATATTGCTGAGATGGAGGTTAATGATGAACTAAAGGAAGGCACTGATGTTCAGACATCGATTCATGAAGATGATCTGGACATGGGTGGTGGATCTTTTGATGCTCCAACACCAAATGAGGAGGAAGTAAATGAATTTGCTGATGAACCTTAAGCGAGATAACATGTTAGTGAAAATGCAGAATATGTGGATGGTGTGACCCCTGAGATGGAGACATGAAGAGTTTAAGGGTTAGCAGAAGAGCTGATAGCTGATGATGTTCCAACATCATATCAACATGAGCCTATGGAAGTGGAAGGTGAAACAGCTGAGGATGGTCTTAATGATGTTCCAACATGATGCCATCATAATGTGGAGGAAATTGAGGTCATAAAGGTTGATGATGTTTCAACACAGGAACATATTGCAGGTAAGATTGAAGGTGGAACTGGTGAATGTGGAGAACCTGGTATATATCAGTGATGAAATTCTGGAAGAATTTATATAGACAATATCTAGGAGGTCTTAGAGAAAAGCTGAGGTGACTGCTATAGAACCTCTTCAGTCAGAAAAGAAAAAGTAGAGGGTGACAAAGTTCTAGGAGAGCTTCATCAGCTGAAGATGCATTAAATGAATATTTCTTCAATGATGTGTGCCAAGAGAGTTGGGAGACAATCAAAAGAATGAACATTTTATCAAAAAGACCACTGGATTTGGAATCCTACAGGGCAAGTGGATTTACAGATTTTATGGACTACTTGGGGTACACATCTGTAGCCACAGTGTTCAAGAAGTATAACAGGGAGTTGGTACACAAGTTCTATGCCAATGTCATGGAAGAGAACTTAGATGTTGAATCTGACTGGTATGGATGAGTGTGTGTACGAGGAAATGTCATAGACTTCTCTGCTGAAAAGATCAATAAAATTATTGGACCGACTGCTCCATATTTTGACAGTGCATATGTTGAGGACCCGGAAGTATCAAATGACCAAATTCTGATTGAAATTACTGGAAGACTAGTAACTAAATGGCCTAAGCAAGAGAATGATGCTATATCAAGTCTGATCAGCAGGTATTTTTGCTTATAAAAAAATGCCATCAACTATTGGATTTCATCCACCAACACGTCAGTCGTGACAAGAGAAATAACTAAGCTTTTGTATTGCATTGGGAAGATAATTCCAGCCAATCTAGGGAGAATCATTCAAGAAAATATGGTGTTTCAAGCTGTCTCATCAAGAGTGAAGAATTCTCTGTCACATCCATCCATTACTTCAGGTCTGGCTAAAATGAACAAGGTACAAGTTAAGAATGATGTTGTGATAGTTAGTGCTACTCCGCCGAAGGCTAATTCCAGAGCCTTTTCCACTAGAAAGATTCATGATATGCCTTGGATAGTCTCTGAAACGGGTAGTTCCTTGGGTGATGCTCTAAAGAAGGCCAAGGAAGCAAAAAAGTTAGATGTGAAGGCTAAGATAACAGCTCTTCAGATTGCAGCCCTTGAAGAGGTGTTAACCGGTTGGATTCAACTGATGAAGCCCAGATGGATACTGAATTATACATGATTGTTATATCTTCTTGATATTTCTGAATGTTTTATGACTTTGGCTTGTTTTATGTCCCCAAGGGGGAGTTTTTTTGGATATTTTGGAATTTCTTGTTCTGGATTTTTGGATATTATGTTTGGGCCCAGCTGGAAGCTATGGGCAGTTTGGAACTCTTTTGGATATTTGTGTAGCTTGGCTGAATATGTTATTATTCTCAAATTTCTGACAGTCATTTGGACAAATGTTCCAACATGAGGTAAAATATTTCCTGAAACTTAGTTGCTTTATGACTCTGTCTGATTTTCCAACCTGAGTCTAGCGATTATTGTTTGGCGATGTGAAATTTAGGGGGAGCTAAATGTGCTTATGATATGTTCCAACATCCATATGGATTTGATTGTTCTATTTACATAGATGTCGATTTGAAATTTCAAAAAGGTTGATGGGTCCACAAAATACCAATAAGGGAGATTGTAAAGTCCAGAATTATTTAATTGGCAATTTGTGAAAATTATGCAAATATGAAATGTTGTGTTGTAACATCAAAGATGGAAGGATTGCAAGAAAAGGAAGTTTGTTGTGGAATCTGAGAAAGAAATATTCCATCCGAATTATATTTAATTTGAGATTATATCAATTCCTATATTTATTAAATTGGATTAGATTTATGGAATGTGGATTGATATGGAATTTTGGACATGGCTAAGAGTTGGATGAGATATTCTAATTCCTTATTTCAAGGGATTAGATTAAGGAATTCTTATCTCCAAGATATTTTATTGTTATCAAAATATTTTATGGAGATATAATTCCATTCACACAAGAGGATTGACGTATGCGATCATTCTTATATATTGTGAACATTCTGATTGAGTTACTTACGGTTTTAAAGAGAAGAAAATCAACATCTAAATTTTATACATTGATAGTAGCTGAGAGCCTTCACTTGTGTTCCAACATGATCAATACACTGTTGATCTAAGTTCAGAATCAGAAACCTTAATTCCTTGGGAGGCGGAGATCCAGCGTCAACGAGTATCGAGGTCAGTGGGAGTCCGACTAAGGCAGATCGGTAGTAAGGGGAGCTTACAAAATCCACTCATTGTAATTAGAAAAGATAAGTATAGTTATATGGTGTGAATTGTACTATCTTGTTCTGATTAGTGGATTTATTCTGAATTAGACCAGACCCCGCAAATGTAGGTAGTTTTCACCGAACTACGTAATCAGGTCTTGTGTTCATGCTTTACAATTCGTTACATACTTGGTTAGATAATCTATGATGTAACATAGTCGTCATAATTGGTAAATTTAGGTAAAACCAAATTTCAAGTTTGTTTTGAGCTCAGTAATCTACATGGTGTCTTTGACAAAAGTTATAAGCTACACTGCTGATAAGATAAATAGTGTTCAATGTGTGGTAAACCTGCTTATTTTAAAGCATGAGACATTTTTTTAGAGAAAAGGTATAAGTTGGTCTTCCCTTCTTTAAAAAAAGTCAATTTTGCTTAGTTTTCTAATATTAGTAAAGGTAAGTTTGTCATATCTTAAGAATATTCAATGTAATTATTTCTTAAAAAAAGAATGTGCGACTTATGATGGAACGGACCAAAATGAAAACTGTACAACTTAAATTGGGATGGAAATAGTAAATTTCTACACAATATTATTTAATTGAAATTCATCGTTTGATACTCTATTTTAAATCTCTAATTTAAAGTACAATACGTATTCACTTTTTTTTTATTGAAATTGCAAACTTCTGATGAAAGACACTTTTACTATTCCTCCGTTCTAGTGGAATCTGCACACTTTCATTTTTAGACTGTCCCAAATAAATCTGCACACTTTTTTATTTTAGGAAAACTAACCCAAAAAAAAACTTTCTTGCCCAAAAACAAAAATTTACACCTAAACCCTACCCCAACTACTCACCTTTCTTCTTTCTTTTTCCCCAAGCTTCTTCACTCTTGCATCCCAAACCCTCCCTTAGCTATGAAATTCATGCCACTGTCGCCGCCGTGATGTACATTACTCTCATCCGTAGCTACACTGCTGCCCCAATTGTATCCTTCAACGCCCTCCAACAAAACCTCAGGTACAACATCCTCGCCAGATCCTATGTCGGAGCTGATTGGCCGAGAGGCGGAGGCGGCATGGCGGGGAGTCGAGGTGGTGGAGGGTGAGTTGAGGAGGCGGAGGAGGAGGCGCAATGGAGGGAGGAGAGGTCAGATCTGGAGGTTGAAGGTAGGGGCAGAATGGTTTTTTCACATGGGGCAAATCTGAAGATAAATTTTCTCGTTTTTGTAGATTGTCCTGGGAAGGAGGAAGTAATATAGATGAAAAATTAAGTACCATTTTATGATAACATGATAGATTATAAAATAAGATATTAAACTGTGATTTTTTTATTGAGAGTTTTTATCATACTCCATCTGTTTCATTGAATGTGACACGCTTTCTTTTTTCGGTTGTTTCAATTTCATCCACACATTCTATTTTTCTCTTTTTAAATTCAATTTCATCCACCCATTTCATTTACCTAAATCCAAGTATCTAATGTCATGGTGACACGTCCAACGAAACGGAGATAATATTATGATAATGAAATGCAAAATTAGATTGGATAGTTGTAGAACTTTTTAATTTTTTTTTTAAAAACAGAACTATTTTGTGAAAGAGCGATATTATCATTCCTATCACAAATCTCCGTTCTCTTCATTTCCATAGCTTTGGTACAAGATCATGCAATCCATCTCCTACGGTTAGAAATCAGACACATTTCCCTTTTACATTTTCATTTAAGGGTCACGCTTTTCGAAAATTCAATCATTATAATTTATGTAGAAATTTGAGCAGAAGCTCAAGGACCAAACCGTCTTTCCACACCCAATTAAATATCATTATCCGAAAATCCGAATTTCAGCTCCCTTTTTAACCCCACTGGTTCAGGTCCATTTGGTGTTGTTCCCTGCTAAAATTCAAACATCATCACTTTCCCTGAAAAAAACACTAAATCCGCATTCTTTCTTCAAGAAATCTAGAGAGATTGCGAAGAAATTGGAAGGAAATTGCAAGAAAAAACTGTCAGAAACTCGGAATCAATAACCCAATGATTTGAGAGCTTCAGAGTAACTAATTCTGAATGCATCAGAAAAGATTTGAGGTTCAGATC
>JAULKK010201820.1:0-15911 GCA_032355705.1 Rubia peregrina | reverse complement strand
CATTGTTGGGAGAACAATATTGGTGTTTGAAAATTCATAGGCACCGGTAATCTGGTAAATGAAACAAAATACTGGTGTGGTTAACTGAATAACAGTGCTAGATATCGGTGCCTTTCGAGAAAAATTGTCTGGATTTAATCTTTTTCAGCACCAATTTTGGTTGAATGACATATAATGGTGGTAATACGGTGCCTATGATCGGAATAGTAAATTTTGCAGTTAAAATTGTGGTGGCAAATATCTAACACCTATATCGGTGCTAGGATTGCATTTAATTTAAAATTTCAAAAAATACTTTGAAGCAGCCTCACGTAGTGCATGATAATTGTATATGCACCGATATGTTGACGAATACCAGTGCTCGATACATAGAAAATTTTCCAAAATTTACAAGCTAGAATAGGAAAAAAGGTTTGGAAAAAAAGGTTTACAGTATGAGTTACTTTAGAACATGTACTAGCGCTTTCCAATATTTCACCAAAAAATTGATTTATTTTATATTTTATATTTTTGGCAACAATAACAAAAATAATGTATTTTGAAACAATGGATAATTGGGTAACACAATTTTTGGTCACATTGTAATTTTTCAAAACTGCGCAGAAGTAATCAATGTTGACTTTCGAGGCCCTTATTGAATTTCATTTTTGTGCAGCCAATTTCATGATTCGACAACTCCAACTTTCTTGAAGGGACTTAAGTGCAAAAAGTAAAAACTTACTCGTAACTCCAAATTGAAATCCGCTCGAAAGTGATGCTACCATATACACCCCCATTGTATTTTCCATGTACGTAATAAAATATTTATCAACAATTGAGTATAAGAACATATCCGTAATCATTTTTTGTTTCCTTTTCTTACTTTGAAGTAATCAACTAAAAATTACTCTAGAACATGTATTAGCACTTTCCCACATTTCACCAAAAAAATCATTTATTTAATATTTCTATAATTAGGCAAGAATAACAAAAATAACATATTTTGGAGCAACGGATAATGGGGTAACACAAATTTGGGCCACAGTGTAATTTTTCAAAACTTTGTATAAGTATTCAAGGTTGACTTCCAATGCTCTTATGTTCATCAATCCATGCCCAAATCGCAAATTCGCAATCGTGCATTATTGAATTTCATTTTGGTATAGCCAATTTTGTGATTCAACAATTCCAACTTTCTTGGAGGGACCTAAGTGCAAATAGTAAAAACTTTAGTCGTAACTCCAAATTGAAATTTGCGTGAATGTGATGATACCCTATACACCCCCATTGTATTTTTCAAGTCCGTAACAAATAAATTATCAACAGTCGGGCACAAGAATATATCCGTAATCCTTTTCGATTTCTTTTTCTTACTTCTAAGTAATCAAATTTAAGTTACTCTAGAACATATACTAGTAATTTCCAACATTTCACCCCAAAAAAATGTTTTTTTCCTATTTCTATATTTACGCAAGAATAACAAAATTCGTGTATTTTGGAGAGAAGGATAATGTCGTAACATTTTTGGGCCATAGTAAAATTTTCCATAAATATGTTGGAGATGCTTTTTACTATCTTAGTTGAATAGCAGTGTTGAGTATTCATAGAATTCAATTCTAAAAAACTTTAGTGCATTTTTGTGTTGTAATAAATATTTTGATTCTAATTTTTAAAAATATAACACTAGTGAAGTCCCACAGCGCGTTGCTCGATATTATTAATTAAAAAAGTAGGATTACTTTTATGTACTTTTTGTGTTTTACATTTAAATTGAAAATAAATAATTTTATTTAAAATTTTGAAATTTAGTCATCTAAGGAAAATATGAGCAATGAAGTGAAATAATTAGTTTAGTTAGAAATCATTACATATTAAATACAATAAAAATGATTATTTTTATAATATTTTATTCAAATTATTTTAAAAAAATTATTTATATGTTGAGCTCATTTTAAAGGCTATCATAATTATATATATCACTAAATAAAATTAAACATCAAATATTCTTATTAGTCCCACTAATTATAAAATATCCTCATCTAATAGTTACTCGATCTATAACAAGCATTTGTGATAATTTAATAAATATTATTTTTACAATACTTTTTGAACTGTTTTTTAAAATTAATATTTAGTCAACTCTCCATAATTACTAATTCAAAATCATAATTTTAATTAGTCATCTCTCTTTATTTGACTATTATTCATTAGATTGATAAATTTAGTCATGTGCATTTTAACGTAACCTTGTGTATTCAGATTTGTTGTGAGTTGACTTTGTATACTAGTAATCATATATGTAAACTCGTAATATATAAAAAAAACTCAACTTTATTCTAATAAGTATGTCTAAAGAATTTATTAGTTTGACTCATAACCAAGTTGACTTGGTTCCATATTCAATGTTAATTGACTTTTTATAACGACATATGTTTTAGACTGATTATACGTAAGGTTATATAGTTGATTTATTTGGTATTAGGTTCGGGTTGAATCGGGTTTGGGTTGGATCGGGTTCGGGTTGATCCCGGGTTCGTATTTTGGTCGGGTTCGGGTCCAGATTATCGGATCATATTCAAGTTTCGGGTTAAATTCGGTCGTGTTGAGTTCAGATACATGTCAATATTTTTTGAGTCAAAATCAGGTTTCAGGTTGAATGCGATCGTGTCAGGTCGGGTTCGGATCAATATTTCTCAGACTAGATCGAATTTCAGGTAAATATAATCGTGTCGGTACGAATCGGGTTCTCGGTTTGATTTAGAAATTGTCACCTCTATGCGTAAGGTAATTGGCATCACAGAGTGATCACGTGCCATTATTGGAACATTAATCAGTCGTGGTTGGTGTCAGTGACACACAGTGTTTCACAGAAACGATCCCTACTGCTCTTGTTTATGGGGGATGGAGAACGGAAGATTACATGATAACACCTGTACTTTCACTTTCCCTGCATTTTCCCAGTCTTTTTGCTGCTCCATTGTCCAACTCAAACCAAACTTTCACAATTTCATTCAAATTGTACATCTTTTCCACGTTCATCGATAAACTTGTCTAATTGTTAATATGTTTAACTATATATAATAACGGTAAACTAAAAGTTACTTTTGATAAACTACTTGTTATTATGCATATATCTACTCAACTATGTAGTTAAAGTTTGATAGAGAATACTGTCAAAATAGTAAGTGCATGTTCAGTTTGATCTGGGATGGAGGGAGTATGGTTGTCATCTAACGAATCGTTTTAATTTGTCTTAAAATTAAAGCAAACTTAAAAAGAAGAATTAACGCATTTAACATATAAAGGTTGTCTGCAATTAGTTTCTATCATTTATACGAGACCGTCTCATGATAAACTTAATAAAATTAAGATTGAAATAGAGTTTTTATACATATTATCAAAATAAAATTTATAAAAAAAATTAAAAAATAAAAAGAAATTTGCATGCAAATATAACTTTTTTGGGTACTGGATGCAAATAATTGGAGAATAATTATTTCGAGTTCTTAGAATCTCGGAGGTCGGAAATTAAGGTCATAAAAGTTGCTAGTAAAAAATCATCCCTTATACCAGTGCATTGCCGGCGTTCTTTGCTTAAATATAATATTTCATATTCAGTATTGGATATTTCAATCAAAGTTTGAGATTTTTTACACGTACTATTTATTCATTAAAATCACTTGTTTTAAAGTTAAAGTTTAACGTTTTGACGTAGAACCTTGTGCTTTTATGTTAAATTTTTAACACTTCACATTTTAATTCAATGTATATATTGGTGTTTTTATTTGATCTTTATTAGTTATTTGATTGGATGACCCAATAATTTAATTTGATGTGTATTTTAAGATTTTATATGATGCTTCACTTCATTTTGATGTGTGTAAATAAGCAAAATGAAGTGGGATGAAGGGAGTATATGTGAATTTAGGGACTTTAACCCAATTTTAAAACCCGCCCCACTGAGCAAACTCGGTCAACTAGCCAAATTTGGCCTGGTTCATCCTCTCTGAAACCCGACCTTTATCGATCGAAAAATGACTTTCGAAACATGTATTCCTAAATCCAATAGAAAACCAATAGCATTGAACATATATATTCTCTCATGAAAAAACAACCGGGAACTGGTATATACTTAACCCGTGACACCCTAGTATAAGAACCAATTCGGTACAACTAGTTCGTTAACCACTTGAAAGTGAACTAAGTCCACCTCGTCGCCAAATAGCTGACCCCAGAAAAGGCACAAATACACCACTCACCTTAAAACTCTCTACTAGACCACGATCCAGAAGTGGGGAACACATTACGCGAGCGACGATCGCACGATCAAGATGCATATAAATCAAGACGTAGAACAAAAGACCAAGGTAAGCAACTCTTCCACACTATATACAAAAGAGATTTTCGCACTGACTAGGGTGTCGAAGCTTCCTCCATGGGGATTTTTTTGCAGGGCTTCGGAGGGGTAGAACTCACCGTGCCCATTCTAAGGAATGTCATCACTTGGAAGGATTTCACCCACATCAGTGGTGCCATCTATGGGGATTATTTTTTCCTTTCTAGGTTTTGATGGTCCTTGGGAAAGGTTGGAAATCACCCCAGAACCACCGTCTACTAGGAAAATGCTCAAATAATACTCTATAGTAAGTCAAAAGCCGACAAGCAAGGAACATGTGAAATGGAACTAGAGAACTGTATGCACAACTAGTGCAATAAAATATCTGCTTGAATACAGAAGAGAAGATCACGATGATGGTGCAATAGGAGGTTCACAAGCTTCTTAAGGTTATCTAATAATGATGCCATGAAACGGTATTAGCAAGCAAAAGGAAGAAACCACCATACCAAGCTAGAAATAAGAAAAATGGTCGGAACCTATTCCAGAACCACCACCCAACCAAGGACGTACAAAAAATAACCTACCAAATGAGGCTGATAAACAACGACGTAACACAATAAGCTAAAGAATCAAGACAATCACGTAACCACATTCGCACACCGCACCTAGGGATAAAAGATCATCACACCCAATAAAGAAGCCAATAAACACAAAAAGTTTTCTTAAGGAAGACTGCTGTGACGACACAGCTATACATCCACAATTTAAAGGTGAACCGAGAGCAAGGGAATTGTAGCGGAAAGAAGATAGAAGGAGTTAGAACCCCAAGCTTAGGATGCAACAACAAAGGCACATTCAAGTCCAACGTGCTTAGGAAAATCAATAACAGAGGTACGCTTCCACACAAAAACCATTTCGCATACATATAGACCGATACATATATAATTTAAAGAATTATGGAGCACCCACCAATATATTCAAAGACTTTATCATAAGTATCACTTAGATACGGAAAGAGGCACTCCAATACATAACAAAATAACGAAGGGATATCTGGCCGAGTTATGCCCATATCATCCACTAAATCCAGGCGCGAATTGCGATACTAAAAATGTGATACTTGTAAAGCGACACTGGCAAAATAAAATTCAACATACCATTGAAATCCGAACTAGATTGTAAAAATGTCTTTTAAAAGTCTTCAAATACACACAAAAACAACTAAGGATTACAAAAATAATCCATTCCTAAAAAATAAAACTCTCCCCTACGAAAAATTCACAAATCACAAACTTACTGCATTAAAAACTACTTAAGTCTCTAGTTTTATGCTAGCGAGGCCACAAATGGTCCCAAGGGAAGTAGGATGATGGCTTATTCACTCCTTCCATTTTTTATAACTAGTGTCCCTAGTAATGGGGCATAATCCTCCTAATCCAATAGGTAAACCATGCTAAAGAAAGTGAAGATCACTTTGTTTACATGACAAATGTACCATCGCGAAATATAGGCAGTGAATTTGCAACACATGCCCACTGCATGTGCTACACATATTCTTTTCCCGGCTAAAGCCTGGAAAAAACCTAGGATCTATCCACGTTATTTCTTCCTTGTGCCCATGTTATCAGGCTTCCGAGATGATATCAGGACACTATCATCCACATCACTGCCACATTCATTTATCCCATTCGTCTATCCTTCCCAAACCAACAAAAAATAGTTATGAATAAAACAACATAAATATTATCAACCAAATAACCCATAACAAATACTTACGACAAGCATCAATGACCTCGGGGCAGCTTGAAAAGAACTGAGCTTGCACCCCAGCCAACTGAAGTAAACACTCTAAACAACTTCAGCCATCACACAAGCGGTGTTACGCCAGCCCCCTACTATAGGCTTCCTTTGCACTCCAAACAAATGAAGGAAAACCATAATACATACAAGTCATTAACCACAAGAACAATGCCTGATACACTTACTAAAAAATTATCCCCCAAAATACAGTCTTAACAATCACAATGGAGTTAAAGCGCTCTAATAACAACCCCTTATTTAGGCAAAACCTAGTCGTTGGCATACGACCCCATCATAATAAAAAAACTTAGAACGATGCGTTCATATATTTTACTTAAATTTTCAATTCGATTAATCAGACTTGATAAACTGAACTCCAAAATATTCTCAAACATAAATAATTTACACACACCTGGCCTACATGGCATTCTTATTAAATACCTAAGTTCAATCCTGTGTAGCATACATACATGCCCATATTTATAGGAGCCTAAGGTACAACACACATACACATCTCCATTAGGTAGCCACACCCCCTAGCCTCTATACAGAAAAACCATTATTTCTCGCATGTCAAAATGACAAAAGTAAGGAAATCACCCACATACTCTACTGACAACGAAGATATCCACACTTCGTGGAAGACATATAATGATTGCCCACGGCTTCGCATACGCTTGGAAACACACCAGCTTGCGACAAAAGTGAAAGATCACCCACTTTCTCAAGCGAGGAACCACTAAACCCCAACATTATAGAACCTTGAGAAGACCTATCAAAAAGAAAACTAAACACACCCCTGTAATACAAGTTGATTGTCCACAGCTACCCATACGCCTGGAAAAACTTCAACCATCGACACAAGTGGAAAATCACATGCCCTTCTAAATGCAAACCTAGCAAACTACAAACCCCCAACTTCAAAACCATCCAGCCAAAATATTTCAAACCCTTAAAACTAGGTTACCTCACAGTAGTCACCAGAACAAATAAGATCCCCCTAATAGTTCTATAGAAATCTAAGACACTCTACCACATAACAATCACTATAACACGGTCGCATAGAGATTGCTCAAGGCTTCACATACACTTGAAAAACCACTAGCCAGCAACACAAGTTCACAATAACCAGCTTCCCAGTTGCGAGTTTATAAACCTCAATCCCCTAGGTTACTTGAGATAGTTAGCCAACCAACCAATAACATCGTTAAGCTTTAAACACACCAGATGCCCTACCTCTAATAACCAGCCACCACCTATATGAAACAAGACACTAAAACCACACCCCCATGATGACCCAACACCATTAAGGCACATTGACTCCAAATCACTCAAAATAAAAAAAAAATGCAAACATAACCATATAATCACTAATACTACCAACAACAACTCGAAGACACAGGTAAGAAATATAACACCACAAGTCATCAGCTATACCCAACTAGAGTTCCGATATTATAAAATATGGCATCAACAAACCATACAAACATATATACAAAAGCAAAAACATATCTTGACAAAAAGAATTCATTGAAATTCAACGCCTACTGGTGGAAATCCCCATAGACAACATAAAAAAGTTTAGCTAACCCACATGCGAACCCCCCCTCCCCGCCCACTACCCGAAGTGGTGGAAACTATATTAGCCACTTTTGCATTGTTTCCCTTCGGCTAGCTAGTAAAAACAAAAGTTCCAACAAAAAGAATAGGTTGATGAGGAGGATCAACGTTCATACCAGTCCAGCCGTTATCCTCTTTAGCCACCTTCTCCTCATACTTATCCACCTCTTATTTGCAATCTCTTCAAGCAAAGGAAGTGAATCCACCTTCTCTAATTCTTCCACGAGAGGGAAAAGATGTCCATCATCCACAACCTTCTGGAAAAAAGCCTCGTCCCACTCCCGCTTGGCATTCAGTACCAACTCAACAATAGTGTCGGCATCTTCCTACCTTGCAATATCTTATTCAAGGTTCTTGTCACGTACGCTCTCCCATGCATGGCACCCCTCCACATTTTTTATCTTGGCATACATGTCAGCTACGAAATTATTTAAAAACTCTTATTTTCACTAACTTCTTCACCAAAACCCGAGGGTATCTCAGATCTGTGGGTCATTATCTTTGTAACTAAGACTGCTGATCGACCAACAGTGCGTTCACCTTATCTAACTGATCATTAAAGATTAAAAAAAATCCCCTAGGCCGCTACCCCCCGTGCCCAACCCCTACCAATCTTTGGTTTCTTCTTCTACTAAGGGTTCAATTGAGCATTGACATGCTATCTCTCAGCTTCCCTACCATTGTTGTTTAGCCCGACCACGTCATTCCTGCATTATTATTCATTATCAGTATCAAAAGACATCAAATAAACCACACAAACCTAATAGAACTGAACACACATATCTAATAATAATAATAATAAGTGCGACCATCACTACAAGAAAAATGACCTATTACTTCGCCCCTTTTACCTCAATTTTTTGGTTTAGGTCAAATAACCAAAGTAAAAACTTATTATCTCGGTTATTTTTATTTTTGAAGTAATAATATTTTTTACCTTGGTTAAAAATAACCGAGGTAATAAGATGTTTTTTACCTCGGTTATTAAATTAACCAAAGTAAAATGTTTTAAAAATGAAGTAAATAATCCTACCGAGTAGCATGTGACGTCACATATGTTGTTTAAAAAGGCCTACCAAAATTGCATTATAAGTCATTTTCACTGACATGTAATGCGATGGACGATTGACATTGCAGTTATGTAAATGATAGATCGTTTAGCAGTTAAAGTTTAAAAAGACTGACTTTGAAAAAGGAGGAAGTATTATTTAAATATTTAAAAAGGTGAGTTTTGTTATGTTACAATTAAAATGGTGGAATAAGAGGAAAATCACAACAACCCAGACGTAAATAATTTGATAGTGGTAGAAAAGAAGGAAAAAAGAAAGTCAGGGCCGTAAGCTTTTCCTCGTTTTGGCATCTCTCACTCCTTTCAATGTCCCATCATCCACATTCCACTCCATTTTACTCATACCAAACCGCTTCCTTCACACGTAAGTTCCCATGCCTTTTATTCTTGATTGATGTTTTTCTCTTGTTTTACCTCGGTTAACTTTTATAGGTTATAGTTGTTTGAAAGTGATTGACTTCGGTCTAAAAAAGTATTTGTTCAATGGTTTTTAAAATGATTGTAGAAAATGTTGTTGAATGGTATGGTTGAAAATGGTTTTTAAACTCATGCACAGATTAAATTGCCAATACAGTCAATTATGAAATTTTCAAATAAGGTAGTTAAATTATTAGAAAAACAGTAGTCATGAAAATATCCTTACTACATAAATTTGATTATCCTTTTTTAGTTCCAACAAAGCATAAATTGCATCTCAATCAGCTTACATTATGATGACCTTGAAGACAATCGCTCCCCTAGCTTCTATGACCTTGAAGAACATGGTGTCCCCAATGCATAGGCAATTTTCGGAAAGGAAATCACCAAAACCCTTAGGGGACAGGGCCTTGATCTTTCCACCCCCCGAGAAGTTCATGCCCAACTCTGTCATGTAGCACCTCAGCAAAACAAGGGTCTTGTCATTCGGCAGAAGTGGTACAATGTCTCTTAGGATGTACTAAGTCACCAAAAATATTTATATATAAGCAATTAACAACAAATAACATCAATTTTAAATGCCTTACCAAAGTTGGATTTTCACGAAGTTCTACTACTTTCGAGTGCAGTGGAAACGTGGGCTATCAGAAGTCATTGTATGTTGTTCAAGGTCAAACTTAAGAGGCTCTGGCTTGCTCTGTTGTGTGGAGAACTGTATGAAAACAAAAAAAGTCATAAAGTGTGAAGATATATTTGTAAATATATATGTAAAATGGTAAAAGACCTGGAAAAAAGGGCGACTTGATGATCCTTCGTCAGTCATTAGTCTTGAATCAAAAATTAAAATGTTAAGTGCAAACTAGCCTTGGATATACATGGTGCAATGTTAGCCACGCATCAAAAGTACATTTCGGTCCAAAGCGGTGGTTTGGTTGACATGTACCAGGAATAATTCTTCGTAGTTGGCAAAACCGAAAACATGATCGATGAAAAAATGAGGTCGCATATGCAATTTCAAAATAAACTTATATTCCAATATGTGACATCGGTAACAATTTGGTTCAACCGAAGGTCAGGCTGACATAAGTGCGACGTCTCATATTGAAGAACATACTACTTGAAATAAGAATGCATGACATCACATGCTACTCGCATAAACTGATTGGTAACAGATAGGTTATCGACGTTGCATATATCCGAGGAAGTTAGGGGAAAACACATAATTAAAGGAGAAATGGTGTTTTAACAAAATTAAACACAAACGTCCATAAACATACAAAAACATAGCACCTCCATTTACACTAAAGGAAATTTCACACTCTAAAAAAATCTGAGTAAAAACTAGAAACCCAAAAAACTGAACACATTCACAGACCACAGATCAAACAATCTAAATAACAATTAAAAAAATGTTGGTGTTAGAAGAGTAGAAAAATTATACCTTTGACAAGATAGAAGATAAGAGAGAAGGGGAGACTGTTGGAATTTACGGGAAAATTGTGAAGAGAAGCTTGAACTGATTGTCAGGGTCCCTATATTTATACTTGTTTCAGAACAACATCTTTTTGAACCCTTGTGATGTCCACCTAGCATGGAGCGACTTTGCACCAATGTTGGTTTAGGTGACAAGGTATCGACCCATGACCGACGTCGCACGTTTATATGGGCCTAACAATTTCTGCCCACTAACCACTCGGTCAACAGTTCGAATTTTTTGAAAAAAACTGGTCGCAACAAATATTTTCTAGTTTTGGAATGATTGAAAAAAATTATTCATTACACACAAGTCTTTTCTAGTTTTGTGAATGATCATAACATTAAACTTTGTTCATATGTTAGGTTAAATATTAAGGATTCAATGACATTAAAATAACATTCAACAAATAGATTTTAGATCAAAGATTAAAAAACATAAAAAATAAATAATGTTCCAAATTTGAATAAATTTGTTTAAAATAAATGTTCAAAAGTCTAAGCAGTACAATTAAAATATGCGGGGAAGAACTATAACATTAAAAACTATGGGTCCAGAACTTTCTATAAGCTCGAAGAAGATCGTGTCCTTAACCAAGAGTTCCTCTGCATCAAGAAACTCGCTAAAACCCTTTGGGGTCAGGGTATTGAACCTCCTACCCCGAGTAGTGCATGTGATACTCCCTTCTGTTGCACCTCAACACAACATGCAACTTGTATGACGCTAGGAGCTCCACAATCTGGCTAGGGACACACTGAAGTATAAATAAAAACCACATTTAGTACATTTGAAAATAATCTATAGAAAAATTTAATTGAAAAAAATTACAAGCGTAACAGGGAGAACTTACCAAAATTGGAATTGAACCGAAGTTTGTCAAGGTCAGAGTTTTGACAACGTGTGAAATGATATCGCCAAATGTAATTCACAGACGGTCCTCATCCAAATCGCTATGGATCTGGATTGGTCAATGAAATTGTTAACAATTAAATTAGAATATAAGTAATCAAATAAAAGGAATTTAAATCTAAACAAAAAATTGCTCATCTCAATTGGGAAACGGCTACTCGTACCAGCATTGTTATCAATGATTCATGAAATTCATATTGTCACAGATGATAAATATTATGATAGATAGGAAATGGTTCGATAGAAATTGGTTCAATTAATCTTTTAGTCGGACATTTATCACACATAAAAGTCTGGTTCAAAATATGACTTAGCCAACATGTATGAGCGACGTCGCTAACACGTCGGTTCAAAATAATGGCATGGTCGACATGTCTAAGAAAATTTGCTCACCCTTCGGTACAAATCGATTGGTTAACCAAGAAGGGTGCGACGTCCCATACAAGAATTATAGCAGAAAATATGAATGAGTGACGTCACACGAGGATCGCTCCAAATGAAGGAGGAATGAAGGACCAACAACGTTGCACTAGAAGATTCATTAACAACAACAAAAACCTGGAGAGAATCATTAACAACAACAAAAAACTAGAGAAGACAAGGATCCTAAACCAAGTAAATGGGCCACATTATTGGGGGAGAACATAAAACCAAAATTTGTACACCCTAGAACCATATATAGGAAATTCAAAATAGAAACCGAAGAACACATTCACACACCATATACATAACAATTTTAAGAAAAAAATACAAAAACAAAAGTAATCTAAAGAATCTAGAAACCATACCTTTGAGAAGATGGGCAGGGGTCTGTTGAAATTCGAGAAAAAGTTGAATGTTTGAAGTGATTTATGAGGTGGACACAACATATATAATCGTTATGAACTATTGTGAATTTCACCGTAGCCGGTGCGACGTCGCATGTCAGTCAACCTTACTAGCAATGGACTGACGTATGAGCGACGTCGGCTAACCTCAATGTGGTCCTCACCACTTCAGCCCACTAGCATAACAAATACGCATGTGTTTGACCAAAACGAATTTAATTGACCCTAGAAAATTCTACCTTGGCATGTGCGACACTTCATATCAATTGATTATAGCGACATTTGACCGATGTTAGCTAGCCTGAAAGCGGGCCTCACCATTTTAGTCTACTAGCATAGCAAATGGGCCCACGTTTGACAAAAACAAACATAATTGACCTTAATAACAGTTGATAGTATATTAGATACTACTAATTGAAATTTATAAATGTCCAGGAACTTCATTAACGTATGGTTCGATCAAAATCAATTTTAGCGCAACAGGTGAAATTTTCAGTTTTTACACTTAGGTCCCTCCGTGAAGATGGGAGAGGACGAAATGTAAAATTGGAGATACGAAAATATCTAAATCACATTGTCATAGTCATGTTATTCCAAATTAGGCATCAAACACATTGTCACAGTCATTTTATTCCGATTTAGACATCAAGGAACCCGGGTATTCTTCCCTCATTTTTATTAGTATTTCATTAATACACTTACGATGAGCGTTATTACAACAATAGATTCCACCACATAGAATCACACAAAATTACACATTCTTTTTTTAGGAATTTTAAAAAAATAATGAAATTTCATCCATCAAAATTTTCAAAGTGCTAGTACGTGGTCTAGAGTAAATTGTACATGATTACTTATAAATATGCAAAGGTTGATTGGAAGATCTTGTGGAAGTCTCCCTGGGATCACGCCAGTTTCTTTATCACTTTTAGAGATTGTAAGTTTGACTGAGGATGATAAAGGTCTCGTTCGGGACGATCAGAATTGATTTTGGGACTGCCGTTATACTTTTTAATTTTTGCACTCAGGTCCCTCCAACTAAGTGAGAGAAGTCAAAATGAAAAATTGAAGATAACCTTATCTAATTCACCAAGTAATGACCACGATGTGTCAATTTGGTATGCACGGGTCAATGGAACGGGCCCAAAATCTTCACAGACAATATATGATGAAACTTTGAAAAAATTACACTATGGCCCGAACTTCCTTGCATGTTCACTACAGTTCACAACTCTGCACCCGAGCATAAGGACGGATATTTGATATGGAGATTATGTATAATGCCTAAGAGAGACGCACACCGGGGTAATCGTCCGTCATTTTTATTAGCATTCCATTAATACCCTTAGGATAAGCGTTATGAGAACTATAATATCCACCACATAGAATCACATGAAATATCATACTCGGTTTTTTATGAAATAAAAAGATAATAAAATTTCATCCATCAAATTTTAAAATGTGCTAGTATATGGTCTAGAGTAAATTTTCGATGATTAATTATAAGTATACAAGGCTCATTCAGAAGAACTTGTGGAAGTCTATGTGCAATAAGACTAGTTTTTTACTAACCTCAGTCCATATAAGTTCGAATGTGGATGACTAAGTTTATTTTTGGGATGATCGTAATCGAGTTTGGGACAACCGGTGAACTTTATAATTTTTGCATTTAGACCCCTCCAAGAAAGTAAGAGAAGTCAAAATGCAAAATTGGAGATAACCTTTTGTTATTCACATTTTTAAGACAATGTTGTTCTGATTTGGGGATAAACAGGTCATCGGAAGAGCCGCAATCTTAATAGGGAGTATTTTACAACACTTAAAAAAAATTAGACTGTGGCCTTTATGAATGCCGTCACAAATGTGTTGCATAGAATGAACCTCCTGCCGACCCCTTACCAATGTCGGTTGACCTGGAATTTCTAGCGTGAACTAAAAATTTGAGCCAAAAATTTGTAATTTCCCCCCATCATTTTTTCATGTCAATAATATTCAGTACCAAAACCCATTTCCAATCTCCAACACACTTCCTCACCATCCTATCCATTCACACCATTACAACCACTAAAGAGCTCAATCAAATTTCTTCTCTCAAACATCAACAAGTATCCTAGGATGGAGCATATTTGGGTTCAAATTAATTGTGGTAATTTTCCATCAATTCCATGTTCATTTAGCAATTTCATTATCAGGGCTTCTCTATATTTTTTTTTCTCATTGATCAATGATTAAATATTTTTATGAAGTATGATGACTATGTTACATGCTATATAGTGAATATTTTTGTGTTTCCAAGATAATGCCATGTTTGTAAGGAGTAAGAAAAAAGTCTTAGATTAGGGCTGATTGTGGACAATAATAACATCTTCGTATGAACACAGGTTAAATGTGTGACGTCGGTCGCAGTTAATCATCCCATACGATGTGGGACCAAATGTTGACCAACGTCGCATTGAGTAGGAAATGACTGAAACATCTATGAATGTCCGACATCGCTTATCAGTCGGACTTTGCAACTTCGATCTCTCCTGCATGCGATGTCGCTTTAAAGAAGATCATGTACTTTTTCCATGTTGAGATTAATGTCGTCTACATTTGACTATATTATGTTACATCATTTAGGGACCGCCCAATTCTAACATAAATTTTGTTTCATGTGAATTGGTTGGAATAGGACAAAGAGAGTTATCGATGGACTTTCAGCATGTAGATGGACGGACTTGTCATTTCCCTAGTCCGCTTGGCAGTGTTAATGTCGTACAATGTAGACAATGGAGGTTCAGCACAATTGATGTTTTTCATTTCACATCAACCTCATCTATTTTAATATATTCTAAAATGTAACGGTAATATATGTTCAAGTTAAATGGATTTTTAACATGTCATTGATTCCCACATTAATTGAACAACAACTGATTGTTGTATGATATTTACCAAGTTCACGAGTTTTGGAATATTACATAACATGTAATGGCTATCGACGAACGATTGTTTGTGTCATCAAATATTAAATATCATGATATTGTACGAGAACTGATGTCTCCATGATTTATCCACGGCGTCACAATATCGGTGGAGAGAAGACACCTTATTGACGTCGCATAAACCAACGTCATTTCTTTTGCAACGTTGCCCACTTAAAATGACATCATTTTCATTAGCCTACATCAGCAGCCACATGACATGGGTGCCCAAGAGCATATGATGTTGCAGACCAGATTCTGGGACGTCGCTCTTATTTACCCACGACATCGGCCTGCACGAAGTTGCAGCTAACCTCTCCTATCGTTTGTCATCTTTTTGTGACCGACATCGGTTCTTATGCATACCAACGTCAACCTAAACGAAGTTGCAGCTATGTTGCATATCGTCGGCCTTCTTGCTCGGACCAACGTCAGTCACAAAACCTACTGACGTCGGTCCAAAACTGAGGTAAAAGATACTTTTTACCTCAGTGATGAACCGAGGTAAAAATGT
>JAULKK010201285.1:0-26138 GCA_032355705.1 Rubia peregrina | reverse complement strand
AATATCCCTACGTTATCACACTGATTCGGTTCAGGTCAATATTTTGCGGGTCAGAATCGGGTTCGGGTTGAGTTTGGGTCGGGTCAATATTTTTGCGGGTCAGATCGGGTCAATATTTATGCCGGTCAGGATCGGGTTCGGGTTGAGTTTGGTTCGGGTCGGGTTCGGGTTTGGGTTCGGGTCAATATTTTGCGGGTCAGGATCGCGTTTGGGTTGAGTTCGGTCGGATCGGTTCGGGTCGGGTCAGAGATTCGGATAAATTGACAGCTCTAACCATGGGTTTTCTTAAACGTTGGGGAGCTGGATCCCTCCTCAAAACCCGTTCTCAGCCTCTATGAATAGAAAGAGGATTGGTGTGGGGGGGAATACAAAAGTAGCCGTTACACCTCCCCCTACCCCCTGTCCCCATCATTTCCTTAATTCCTTCCGACGCCTTTGATTATTCCTAAAATCAATTCCAGCAGATCCGTGGCCGCCTTTCATTTTTCAACAGCTCCATATTCTTTCTTTCAACTCCGCTCCTCTTTCACTCTCTCCATCTTTATTCACCTTCAAAAAGTATGGTTATTTAATGGATGGATAAAACTGGTCCATAACCACTCCCACAAGTTACCTACACATAGGCTCCACGGCTAGCTTTTAAAAACTCCCATAGACTCTTCTTTCTGGTAGATTACCCAAAAATTCTTAACGTTCAATGCATGTCAGTGCTTTTCTCGGATTATATATTGGCAAAAATATGCATATATAATTAATTTATTCAAAGGTGTTACTACTACGTGTCTCTTTGTACACACGCCTTTTTCCCCTAACCTTTCTTTACATATAATATAAGCCTTGTTTTGTTTAAAATTAGAGATACCAATTGTCTCTCTGTCTTTCCGCTCTTACACCTTTTTTCTGGCTGTCGGTTCCTAGCATGAAAGAGCCGTTGAGAGCACCGATGGCGTTGCGCTATGGCGGAGCAGGGACAAGTAGCAGCTGTACCAGCAGTGAGAGCAGTGATGATCAGAGTAGTCCCGCAACTTCAGACAGATTTGAGTTTCAAGATCTTAAATTCAGGATGTGGAGTCATCCGGTTTCGGATCATTACTCATATAAATCCCTGGCTGTTCTTTCGGGCCATGTGGGATCGGTTTCGTGCTTGGCCTTATGTGGAGAATTTAT
This sequence comes from Rubia peregrina, assembly GCA_032355705.1. Classification (NCBI taxonomy): domain Eukaryota; kingdom Viridiplantae; phylum Streptophyta; class Magnoliopsida; order Gentianales; family Rubiaceae; genus Rubia; species Rubia peregrina. The sequence goes on along the minus strand of JAULKK010201285.1, from coordinate 24,971 downwards.
ACTGAGTGGTTCACAGGGGAAGGATATTATAGTGTGGCAACAGCCTGATTTGAGGCAGTTTACCAAGTTCGGGCAGGGGGAGGGGTCGGTGAAGGCTCTTGTGAGTGTGGGAAATAAGGTGTTTACTGCACACCAAGACAGCAAAGTAAGGGTGTGGAAGGTTTCAAGAAGCTCTGAGAACATATTCAGGCTTCTGGACACTCTTCCTACAACAAAGGACTATCTGGGGAAGTTCATGAAGCAGAGTAATTATGTTCAAACGAGGCGGCATCACAAGCGTTTGTGGATCGAACACGCTGACAGCATATCATGCCTGGCTGTGAGCAATGGCCTAATCTACTCCGGCTCATGGGACAAGACTCTCAAAGTGTGGAGGATGTCGGACTTGAAGTGCCTGGAATCCATCAAGGCGCACGACGACGCTGTAAACGGACTGGCAGCCTCCTGCGAAGGGATAGTCTACTCGGCATCTGCAGACGGGAAAATCAAGGCGTGGGGGAAGGGGGGAAAGAGCCACTGTCTCAAGGGGATCTTGGAGGGTCGCAAGGATGTTTCAATGAATTCTGTGGTGGTTTCTGATGACGGGAAGCTGGTTTATGGAGGGAGCTCCGATGGGTACCTCATGGGGTGGGTTGCCAACTCAGATTTGGATAGCTGGAAGGCTAGTTTCGAGGCCAGCGCGCATGAAACGGCGGTTCTGTGCATGTCCCTCTCCGGCGACTTTCTGTGCGTTGGATCAGCTGATACGAGTATTAGCATCTGGAGAAGAGAGGGGCATGGAGCGTTGTTTAGATTTGGGGTCATAAAAGGGCACCAAGGCCCTGTCAAGTGTGTGCAGGCGTCTCCTAGCCGTGTGGGTCATGGATTCATGCTCTACAGCGGAAGCCTTGACAGGAGTTTGAGAGTTTGGTGGATTCCTGCCTACTCTGCTACCAAACAGGATGATGCTCTATCATTGTGACACCATGTTTATTACTTTATTTGTTTGATGATTCGAATTTTATTCTTAGAGAGGAGCAAATCGTAGAGCACCGGCTTCTGGAGTTTGTCTTTTGAACGTTTTGGGCCTTTTGGCGAGTATGTGATTCTTTTTTTTATTTCAAGTGTTCAGTGACTCTTCTGTTGTAACCTACTCTATTAATGATACTTGAGTGTGTGGTGTGGTATTCTTTAATTAGTCTCTCCTTGCGCTACTGCTCACACTAGATTTACTTTATCATCTTTCCAGTGGCGGAACTAGACCGAAACCTGAGTAAGGACGGATCCTGGGTTGGGGGCAGCCACCGGAGATTGGGGTGGTGTGGTGTGGTATTCTTTAATTCGTCTCTCCTTGCGCTACTGCTCACACTAGATTTACTATATCATCTTCTTAGTGGCGGAACTAGACCGAAACCTGAGTAAGGGTTGATCCTGGGTTGGGGGCAGCCACCGGAAATTGGGGGCGGATCCTGGGTTGGGACAGCATTTACCCATTCATTCACCAGAGTTTGGGAGGGCCGCCGCACCGACTCACCCCTAGTTCCGTCACTGCTCTTCCCTCATCTTCCCTAATTCAGTTCGCATGCGAAGCCCGTGACACATTCTGATTCTAACTGGCATTCAATTTCCACAAGTGATGGCAATTTAATCATGCTCTAATGGTATCGATCAAAACTGTTGAGAGACTCCTACGCATAGGAAATGCAATATTCCCTCCATCCTTCAATAAAGTTCCAAATTGTTTTTGCCACCAAATTTTATTACAAAGTATTGTACTCCCTCTATCCCAAACTAAGCCGCACAGTTACTATTTGACAATTAACACTGTCAAACTTTAACCACATGTTTGAATAGATATATAAACAATAATAGTATCGCATGTGGTAAAGTTGAATTTGTCGTAGTGTGTAGTTTCTAAATATCAATTTTTTGTTTATCGTTATTATACGTAGTTAAACATATTAACAGTCAAACATGATTGTTGAAGACCGTGAAAAAAATTCTGTGAATTTTGGTCTGGGACATTGGGAGTACTACTTTTCCTTAGCGCATCCTTATCCTATTTTTGGGGAACTGATGGTGTGGAAGAGGTGAGATGTTAAGGAGGAGGCGGAACCGATGGTATGACAGACAAAGAGAGTACCGAAAAATTAATATTTCCACATCGTGTGATATAGAAAATAGATAGAGACATAATTCTTGAAAGTGAATAGAAGTCTATGATCAAATCTTGTATGTTAATCATGTGATGCAAATATCCCTAAGGCTATCACATGGTGTGATGCCCGATTGTGAGCTTTGCAAAACTATCATTCAAACCCATATGTCTCTGTGGATGACACTCTAACTTACCACTATCTATTTTTATTGTTGTTAAGTGAGTAAGAGAGCAACCATATAAGACTTATCTTTGGTTGCCAGGATCGAGTTTCGAAATGATGCTCATGCCCTCACTGTTCCACAATATAAAGTGACTTTATCCATTGGTCAAAGAATGAGGCAGGTCTTAAAACGAAAAACATAATATATCCTCTCTTTCTTCAATCATTCCATGACATTTATGGCTTCAAAATGCATTCTTGTTATGGGTTTCATTATGGTAGGTTAATTTTAGTATCTTGGGGGCATTTGTAACGTATTTGACTCTTAAACTCATGAGACTCTCAGATTCATGTACTTTGTGACATTATCATCATCATTGTTGATATTTTATTTCTTATTATTGTGTTTGCTTTATTTTAGGTGTACAATAATTTATTTCAGTGCATGATCTAGCACTAGGCAAGAAATTGAACCCGAGAGTTTTTTTCTTCTTGTCGGGTCTGGTCAAAGTTCAATGTGAATGTTTTGTCTAGGAGTGACAATTATTCATGACTATTAATTCTTTGGTTGGATTAGGCTAAAAGACTTAATTGAATTAGGCTATGAACGATACATGAGTGACTTGACCGCATAATTTCAGGCATCGTATTGATCCAATTGAGGTTGTAGTCTAGTTATGAAAGTCATATCTCGTATTTTTAGTGAAGTAGTCCGGGAAATCAGTGAGATACTAGTGCTCTAAGTGGCACGAGATGGATTTAGAGTGGGTGTTCTCGGTGATTCGTGTTACTCCTTGTTTAATTTATTGCACAGTGTCGGGTTTATTAACTACGGGAGGAGGGCTAGAGGGGGGTTAATGGTAGCACTCCTCTAGCTATAATGGGTGATGGTGAGGGTTTTGTGAGGGGGTGAAACTGGGATATTAGTCATCGTGGAAGTTTCCGATGAATTAACCTCTCCACATCGGGTGATAATGCATGAAGCATTTATTTTGTGAATATGTGAATAGGAGTCGAGGATCAAGTCTCAAATGTCAAATACGTGATGCAAATACTTCAAGATCAACATTACCATATTTTATTTCTTAGCTTGTACTTATATTCTTTTAGTTGTAGATTAATCATTTATATATATATATATAAAAAATCCCATTTTCTCTACTCCCAACACACATACGGGGTGATGCCTCTATGTGAACTTTGTGAATCTATCTTTTAAACCCCTAGATCTTTGTGGATGACACTCTATATGGGGTGCATACCTAGCCCACGAGTTTGAAGTTGCTGGCCTTTAGGCCTAGCTCAAGGCTCTGCCACGAACCGATAAAGGCTGAGCCATGTTTAAGAAGACACAACCACGAACAGAGAAAGGTGGAGTCATGTTCAAAAGGACTCACCCACGAACTGAGAAATGTGGAGTCGCGTTCACGACTCAGCTAAGAACCGATATTATAGCAACCACGATGCAACCCACTATCTGAAACCCTAGAAATCTACTATAAATACAATGAGAGCAACACTGGCTCAGGTAAGTGACACAAAACTGAGAAATGCCAATACTCTTAAGGAAGGAGCTGACTTGATCGTCAGAGCTCTTTCCCTGGAATCACTTGTGGGGGTCCTTCTTGCAGGTTCACGCTTACCATATAGTGAATACCAACCATCTTGCTTGACCAAAATTAAGACATCATTGGCCCCGTCTGTGGGGACAAAAAAATCTTTTTTGAAGTCATTTATTCGCTTTAGGATAACTATGGTTTTCACAAGAAGTGAGAGAAGCCAGAATCATCATACACAAGAATGAACAAGTGGGCGTAACAAGAACATGCATTCCAGTCAAGACGAAGAATACATTCCCTATGAAGATTGGGAGCAAAACAAAGAAGATACGGATGACGACGAAGAAGAAGTTGAATCTCTCAATGCAAATCAAGAAAATAAGAGGAGAGCTTTTACAGCTTTCTTAGAAGCGAATAGAGAGCATATGTATAACCAATTCTTAGCCACCGTCAAGCCAAAATCCCCAAAAAGAAATTTTAAAAAGTAAGTCCATCTTTAATTACAAAGAAGAATTAAGGGATATAGTGGCAGATGATGCTACAAGCCGGTCACCATTAGCACCGCATCTTTGCGATTTCAAAATGCCAAAAGATTTCAAGCTACATTTGCATGTGAAAATCTACGATGGGACAATAGACCCCAAGGAATTCTTACATTCATATCGCAACAGTATGTAATTTTGCGATTTGGAAATTGAACTAGTTTGCAAAGCTTTCCCTATTTTATTATCTGGGACAGTGATTATATGGTACGATGACCAACGAAGTGGAATTATTTGGTCTTGGGCATAGTTATCAGACCTATTTTTTGGGTGCTTCTATTAGAAGAAAATATTTACCATAAACATAGCGGACCTAAACAACATAGCCTAGCGAAGTGATGAAAGCCTCACTGATTATCACAACAGGTTCGTTACAGAAAGTTTTCAAATTCATGGTATGTCATTTCAATCGTCACTAGGTGCATTCACGAGTGGCACGCAATCAGGAGAATTTTACAAGGACCTCACAAAAAATATGCCTGAGAACCCAAGAGAATTGCAAAATGATTGAAAAGCATGTGCGGACTGAAGAAGAAAACAACCGCAAGATAGAGTGTGAGCGAGGTGAAAAGGGGGATATTGAAAGATCCATAGAGAGGTTTTGTCAAAAGAGAAAATGGAATATCCCTTTCAAAGGAAAGAATCATGGCGCAAATGACAACATTTCCAAAAACTCCTTTAACGAAGTCGGGAAAGGAGATTTGGTAGGTGAACAGGCAGTTGTTTCGCGAATCTGTGCCAATGATATCACCACCAGACAAGCGCTCTAGGGAATACTATTTTGCCTTTCACAAGGACCATGGACATAACATCGAATACTGAAGAGACTTGAAAAGGAAAATAGAGGAGAATTTGAGAAATGGTTATTTGAGCCAATACAGAAAGAATGATGGAGGAAAGTTGTACAGCGAAGCCAAAAAAGTGGGAAACTTCATTGCAAAAAACTAGAGCACAATGAATATGCAGAGAAAGAATCAGAATATGACAGCAGTGGGGGATTATGAAGAGACCCTGGCAAACAATGCCCCAGAGAAAGTAATCCAATTGATCCATGGATCAACCGAATCTGTCTAACAACACCTGGAAAGCCAAAGTTAGATACTCTCCACCACAAGAACCTACTGGGAAAAAAACTTCGGTGTGATGAGATGACAATATTTAGCTAAGAGGATGCAGTTCTCAATGCTTCGCTTCATAGTGACCCAATGGTCATTGCTAATATTGAAAACGTCACAGTTCATCGGGTATTTGTGGACGATATGAGCACAGTTAAAATTCTATTCGTCGATTACTTTGATAAATTGGGATTCAAGCGAACTGAGTTGAAGAAGTCTACATCCTCTCTTGTAGGCTTTACAGTCGAGCGGAGGCACCTTTGGGTAACATATAGCTGCATGTTACCATAGGTGAGAATGACAAAAACTGCACCATCATGTGCGACTTTGTTTTCATGAACGCACAAAGCCCATTCAACGCCATCATTGGTAGGCCCTGGATGAATACAGCGAACTTGTAATGAAGTTCCCAACTTCAGCAGAAATCACAACAATAAGAGGAAATCAACATACAGCTAGGCAGTGCATGGTTATCGCGATGAAATCATGAAGAAATGGTGAACAAATGAAAATGGTCAGCACCATCTCGGATAATGGCTTACTCAAGCAAGCTGAACCTCAAGTGTATCTCGTTGTGGAAACTTGTCCTTTTTGGACGATGTAGACACTTCCAAATGCGTCAAAATAGGAAAATATCTTCCAACTGAAGTGAAAGAAAATGTGACAGAAATCCTACGAAGTTACAAAGATACATTCGCATGAACTGTACAGAACATTTGAGAAGTCAATCCTGAAATTTCTACCCACTCTCTAATATCAACAATGTGATCAAACTAGTTAAGCAAAAGCAACGAAGCTTTACTAGCAATAGACAGAAAGCAATTGAAGATGAGGTTAGATCATTGCTTCATGTCGGTATCCTGAAGAACGTGATTTACCCTAAAGTGGTTAGAAAACTTAGTGACGATAAAAAAATGTGGTCGCATGATGGAGGATGTGCATAGTCTTCACTTATCTAAATAAGGCATGTCCAAAATATTTTTATCCGTTACCTAAAATCGACCAGTTGGTGAAGGCAGGGACTCAATGGGCTCTTGAATTGGGACAGTATGAGATCCATTTTCAGCTGCAAACTGCAATAAAGGCACAAGCCTTAGCACATTTCATAGAAAATATGATAAGCGCAGATCCACAAGAGGCAAGTACACCAGAAAATCTTGGAATAGACAAAGGGAAATCAAAGTGGGTGAACATCGCATGGAAACTGTTCACTGATGGAGCATGCAACAAAGAAGGCTGCAGTGCAAGATTGCTATTGGTAGATCTAAATGAGAAAGAACATGGATACTCGCTTTGTTTTGATTTCTCACTCACCAAAAACGAAGCCGAATATGAAGTACTAATACGTGAGTTGGACCTTACAATTAAGATGAAGGTCTAGAGTGTTAAGTGTTTTAGTGGTTCACAAATAGGAGTTCAGCAAGTGTGGATATTATGAGGTGTAAGATTTGCCAGCTTATAGGCCAACTTGAATACTTTGACATTTAACACGTACCATGGAGTGAAAATACCAAGAAAAATTCCTTCAGCAAGTTGGCGACAGCTGGCTTCGATTCTTTGCTGGGACGGAACGATGTGAATGTAGAAGTTATACCAGTCAGAAGTACAGTCACAACAACTGTGTCAACAGTCCAGGCCAAAGAAATAAACTGAATGACACCATTAAAGAACTACTTTGAAATGGTAAAATTTCCAGAAGACAAGATACAGGCAAGAAAGTTGGAATTACGATCTCACAATTATGTTTATGATGAGGGAATCTTATACAAAAAAGGTTTCCTATCTCCATGGATAAAGTGTGGGACCATCCTGGGCAAGCAAAATTATGAAAGAAGTTCACGGGGGACTATGTGGGATGCATCAAGGATCTCGAACAATCACGAAGAAGATAATTCGAGCAGGGTACTATTGGTCGACAATGTTCAACGATGCGCACAACTTTGTGCTAAAGTGAAAAAGCTGCCAAATTAATGTGTCAGTATCACAAAAACCATATGCCACTTTAGGAGGGATACTTGGAGCTTGACCATTTGATAAATGAGGATCGTTCATGTTGGACCTTTTCCCAATTGAGCTAGTAATGCGAAGTTTCTAATTATAGCAATTGACTACTTCACAAAGTGGGTAGAAGCAAAGCCATTGGGAAGAGTTACGGCAGAAGAAATAAGAAAGTTTGTTTGGCAGAACATAATTTGTCATTTCAGTGTGCCCCAAACTATCATCACAGTTAATGGTACACAGTTCACAAGCAATACTTTTACTGAATAGTGCTCGAAGTGAGGTATTGTACAAAAATTCACGCCTATAGCTCATCCTCAAGCTAACGGCCAAGCGGAGGTAACTAACAAAAAAATATTCCAAGGAATTAAAAAAATCTTGGAGGGAAAGTGAACTGGTTGGGTAGATAAAATACCCAACACACTATGGTCATATAGAACAACAATACGAGAACCAACTGGAGAAATACCGTTCAACCTATTTTACAGTCATGAGGTAGTAGTACTAGTCAACATTGGGGACTCGAGACTTAGAGTGGAAAAATACAATGAAGGCAATAATTCCGAAATGATGAGATTGGATTTGGATGAACTTGAGGAGAAAATACAACATGCAACGCTCATGGAGGAAAAGTACAAGGAGAAGATGACCCTAGCATATAATGAGAAAGTTAAGAAGGCAGAATTTCAAATTGGCAATCTCGTGCTATGGAAGAATGTGGCAAGTCTGGTAGAAGGAAAATGAAAACTATGCCCAAAATGGGAAGGCATGTACAAGGTAATGAAAGCACATCGATCCAACTTCTACGAGCTAGAAAGATTGGATGGAAATAGCATCCCGAACACTTGGCATGTGATCAAACTAAGGAAGTTCTATGTTTACATTCTTAGTATGCGATAGAAAAAAGTAATTTATACAGGAGACATGATGTGATCATTGCGGCCATTTCACCGTTGGACTCATTATTTGGTTTCCAGTGCGACATCATCGCGACCTTACATAATCAATATAAGAAAACGTCTTGTGGGGAAAATCTTTCATAGTATTGTTCACTTACATTTTACGCAAAATCCATAGCAGTACCAGCAAAAAGTAGTAAATCATGAAACATCCCAAAGAGAACCAATTATCATACCTCGCAATCGCTAACAAGTAAAGCTACACAATCGCAACGCAACAAACTACAAACACTGTCAAAATACTAATAAAATAATAATAAATGACAAAATCAAGCAATAGATCTTGCAGTTTTGCAACCTCAATCTGGCAAGCTATATATCTTGCAAAAAGGCTCATAAGCAATCAATAAATCTTGCAGTTTCGCAACCTCAATTCTACAAGTTATAGATCTTGCAAAAAGGCTCATATGCCTTCAAAAACATCGAAAAAACCAAGCAATGGATCTTACAGTTTCGCATTGTATAGGTTTACAACCTCAATATCGCAAGCTATAGACCTTGAAAAAAGGCACATGTGCCTACAAAAATAGTGACAAAATCAAGCAATACATCTTGCGGTATCTCAAAATATAAGTTTACAACCTTAATCTGACAAGCTATAGATCTTGCAAAAAAACACATATGCCTACAAAAATAGCAACAAAAGCAAGCAATATGCAGCCTCACACAATATAGAATTACAACCTCAATCTCGCAAGCTATAGATCTTGCAAAACCAAAAATAAATGTGTATGCGCAAACGCATTGAAAATTAAAAAAAATAGAAAAATGTGCATTTATGCCCCCTCAGTTCCTTGTTTTGTGCACATATACCCTCCAGTTTTTTTAAAGTACATTTGTACCCCTGGTGACATGTGGAAAATTGGTAAACTTTGGTCGTTATCGAACTCAAATGAAATGATTATTTTGCCCCTAAAAAGCAAAAATTAAAAATCAATTTTGGATTTTTACCCCATATCTTGAATCCGTTCAAGTAATCCAACTCATACGAGGGAAATCCGCTGGAATTAGGGTTGGAAATAGGAACTAAATCTCACCCGGCCAAGTCACGGATGAAGAGCTTTGAAACCTAGTCCAGATCAAACTGTTTTTGAACTCAAAATTTTTACAAGGCATTTTTATATCGATGTTGCTGAAGGGTGGGCCCCCTTCAGTGGAAGGTAAAATGGTCCTTAGCTTTTCAAAAATGAAGTGGATGTTATTTTAGTAATTTTAATATTGTCCAACACCGGAAAATAATAGGTCACCGTCGAATTCAGGCAGGAGGGGTATGAGTTTTTATGTCACGGCTAATCCACCCATATGTGCACTAGCCAAGAAACTGAGGGTATGAATGCATTTTACCCTAAAAATAAAATTCAATATTTGAAACATGTGGAGAAATAAATTATTACATCGAACAAGTTATCTACGCCTTGGTGCGCGAGATGACCCACCAGAATAAGAATCACCACAGTGGCGGGATTGCTCAGCCTGATATTCCTCAGATATGCAGGATGGTGGGTTTGGCCGCTTTGTTCCATACGATTAATATTCTTAGCATAATACACCTTAAAATCATATATAGGACCGAAATTTTTGCGATCAAGTTGCATACTCATGAGATCAACGATTTCTTGATAGCTTTTGTTCATATCCTCCTGGTTGTGTATCTCCTCCTGTAGTTGACAAATATGTGACCTAACAGACTCAGATAAATTAACTCTCTGCCTGCCAATATTCATAGTTGGATCCCCACAGCTAGTGGAACCACGAGGAGATGAGGAAAGGGCCTACCGTTTACCTTTGTAGTCAATACAATCTTGTTCAAGATGATGCACACATGAGTCAAGGCAGTCACACTCAGCACGAAGATGGTCATTCTGACTACGCAAGAGGGTATTCACAGTGAACTGTTCATCAAACCTATTCTTCCACCCCGCAGAAGACGTAGAAAGATGATCACACTCATCCTGTTTCTTCTTCAGTTTATCCAATAACTAGTCAATACAAGAACATTGTTAATCTATGATCAAGGTATTCTGATGAGCCTTGCGTGCTTTGTTCTCAGCAAAATTCTTTGCTTCTTTTTGCTGACCAATCATTTTAACCAAGCTTAGTTGTTGTCCCTAAATAAGGTCATTTTGTTCGGCGCATAATCTTTCAACTCGTGAATATAGTCTTGTGACTCGCTTATAGTCTTTTTCCATCCAAGCTCCAAATTGTTAATGCTTAATAGCATGTATTTGTGATGAACACCCAACTACAACGCCCACTCCTAAACTCTAGGAAGGTTGAGTGAATGCACGTACATATCAAAAGATTTGAGATCAATTAAACTGCGAACAGTATCATTGTCGAGGGATATAATATTGTAACCATCAAGTACAAATTTACTACAAGGACAACTCATAGGAGGGATGAAGATGGCGAACAAGCAGGGACACGGCATCCAAGACATAATGGAATGTATTCTAGAGCAGAACTCTCAGAACTTGAAAATGGTCGCTAGAAAGAAACTCAAAATATTCATTTGATAGGGAAGTGGTAGTCTCAATCAGTATATTAGGATAGCACGAATTGGGAGATATAAATTTGGGATGCCGCTCAGAACGAACACCAGAATCCAACATATCATGTAGATTTAAAATTCTACAATCGATCAAAATATCAAATCCCTTTTTCAGGAAATAATGAAAATTTGTAATTAGCATAACAAATTCACATCAAAGGTGGTACATAAAAGCATTAAAAGAATCATTATACCTTATAGACAAAAGTTTGAATGTTCTTAAGTTAAGCCACAATTCTAAAATTAACTAACATTAGAAGGAGAAGCAGACGTATACTGAATAGCGAGAACAGACCCCTCTCTATTTTCATTCTAAGCGGGAGTCCCCGCAATTGCATCCACCTCTGGTTTGAAGATGGCTTAGGGCAGGAGAAGCGAACGGAAGGCTAGCAAGATAATCAACTTGGCAACCTTGCAGCTCAGAAATAGAAGGCAAGAAGGGAATACCAGCAAGATTTGACAGTTGGGCATAAGGATGTCCACCATCAGAATTTTTATAGATAAATTCATTATTAAGTACAGTCTTCTTCTGCTCCGATATTCCCTCGGACTTAGTCAATGGAGGCAATTTCTTTGCCTTTGGGGTAGAGTTCAACTTTCGCAGCTCCACTAAAGCTTTGCACCAATAAACATTGCGAGAAGAACTAGAAACCTCTTCAAATAGATTGAAGAAGGACATCGTTTAAAAACCGATTAGCAAGAACTTGGGGGTAGATAGGTGAAGGATGACCCCTAGTCCACATCTCCTCCAACTCAGAGCGCAGCCTATTGGCTTTTTCTTCAGTGGTTGGCGCACGCTTCTTAGCAGCTTCAAGAGAGATCTTCATAGCCTCGTGCTCCTTCTCACTACCATTGTATTTCTCTAGCAGCGACTGTCCTCCATGGAAAATTTGGCAACCCGCTAATCAAGAAGCTAAAGACTCTCGCCAATCTTATAACATCAGCCAAAAAAAGACATAAATAAACATAAATAGTCATACATCGCAATATGAGAATACCGAAATAAAAAAACATTTTAGAGCTATAGTGAACATACTACAACCATCGAATCGTGAAGAGAGAGCTTAGAAAGAGTGGCAGGAATAGTCCCCTCTATCAGCAAGTTACTACTTCACAGCGGAGGCTTAGAACGGGGGTGGCTAGTGTGACCTCTCTTCTTAGAGAGCCCCAAGGCAGTCAACGAGCCACCACTCTGTTGCTTTCTTTTTCTTTCTTTAGTAGCAGTGGCATTATCCTCTACAGACACCCATTCCCCTTTTAGTGTCTTACCTTTACTAGATATGAACTGAGAATTTTCTTCAGTGAGATTATCCCAATAGACATCATCAAAAATGGTGTCATGCGGTTGGACGGGCAAGGCCTCCATATCTTCGGGTTCATCATCAAGAATAAATAACCTGTCAACAGGATGCCCAACTAGATCTATATCTTCAATTCAGTATATAGCATAAGTCAGACCAACATGCGAATATAATTGAGGAGTATCAAAAATAAGGGATTAAAATAACATGAATGACATAGCCAAACAACAAGATAACATCAAACAAACACCTTCGCTCTCGGATTCAACATGGTGAAGACTTATCGAGTGTTTGGTAAGTTTCAATACAACTTTTTAATTAGCATTAAATAGAACCCCCAGCTTAGGAAATTTGGACTTCGAAACATTATAGTTCCAAACGGGAAGGTATGTTCGCACTCATCCAGTTTTATATTAAAAAATTACGCCACACACCATAATTACCAGGGAACCCACTGATGAGCTCAATAATGGAAATGATGGGATAGAATGTGAATTCATCAGATGAGTTTTCACTTTGTGAAGCTGATATAAGCTATGAAATAAGTCAATCGAAAAAGGGACGTCCACTTGTGTGTGCACATAGTGGAAACCCACAATGATCGCGATACCCTTAGGGTGAAACTAAGACAACACGATTAGATAAGATAGAAGCAAATCTAAGACATGATGAGGCAGAGGAAAAACAAGTCCAAATTTATGATTTTCTAAATAGCAAGATATGTAGCTAGTAGGAAGAGTGTGAACACTCTCAGAGTTAGCTAGAGCCCTGAGCTCAAATGAAGACCTGAAAGAAAAAATATATTTTAGATTTTCCAAGCAGTAGTCAGAAAGAATGATATTAATGGAAGAAGAACTAGTAAGATGATCGGAATTCTCCCCAGACTTAACATCATCAACCCAGACATCTTGCACGGGAGAATCAACAAGACTAGGGGTAGACATTTGGGCAGAGATGACTCCTAGGATTTAGACAAAAACCCTATTAGTTAGAATTACAAAATACAAAGAGTATATTCCGGTAAAATTTAAAAAAAACACATACACGCCAGAGAAGATAATCGAAGAACTCTTGGACCAAAAGTGAACAACAAAATTGATAGAGCGAAGACACCGCACAAATTCACAATCACGAAAATTGTTTAAGAAAGAGAAAGAGGAGTAAACATAGAGAAACTTACAAGTTGGCGAAGAATGATGATGCATAGGAACAATAAGAAGAGAAGAATAAGATGAAAACAGTTGAGGAATCAATAAAGCACAAAATTTAATTTAAGACATTGAAAAGTAAAAAAGATGAGTTAAATCAGCTGGAAACACAATGATGGAAAATTGACAAAAAGCATGTTACCTTTTGCAGAATACGAGAAGGAGGCGGTATATGAATAGGTGATACATTGACAAATAAGGAAGTTAAGTCAACAAATTCAAACCACTTACGAGGGAAGAAAGGATAATGACAAGGGAGAAAAGGCAAAACATCGTAGCAAATAATGAGGAGTGAATCTCGGATTAGAGAAACAAGATCACAACATCTAAAGCCTATCAGAAGTTCTACACATTCAATTTGAAATTCAAAAGTTAGACATCCTAACAAAATCTCAAGTAGAACCAAGAACCATGAAACACTTTGCGAAGATAATATAAGTTGTTGTAATAACAAACATGTTATTACTATGTAGAAAATAAACAAAACCACAGTATGCCAACATTCCACAAACACAATCATTGCTTCGTGTTTCATGGACTTCATGGCTAGGGGAGCTTATGGTGTATACCTAGCTCACGAGTTAGAAGTAGTTGGCCTTTAGGCTTAGCCCAAGCCGCAACCATAAACTGATAAAGATGGAGTCATGTCCAAGAAAATTAGCCACAAATTGAGAAATGTGGAGTCATGTCAAAAGAACTCAACCACGAACTGAGAAAGATGGAGTCACGTCCAAGACTCCTCCACGAACTAAGATTATAGAAACCACGATGCAACCCATGATCTGAAACCCTAGCAATGCAGAACCATAATCGCAGTCTACTATAAATACAAGGAATGCAACACTGGCTCAGGAAAGTGACACTGAACTAAAAAATAACAATTCTCTTAAGGACCTAACTTGATCGTCAGAGCTCTTTCCTTAGAATCAGTTCCGTGACCTTTCTTGCAGCTTCACGCTGATCATATGGTAAATATCAACTATCTAGCTTGACCGGGAATAAATCATTTGTCAGTGAAAACCCAAACAAGCATTTGTTGGAGTTTCACCTAGTGTGAACTAATATGAAGCCACTCAGAGTTTTGGAAGAGGAATACAACTTGCGATCCTTTCCTTTATCGCTATTGGATGCAACCAAGGATTGGCTATTATCTAATGCCAGGGTGCATCACTTCTTGGATGCCTATGAAGTGGAGGTTCCTTGAAAATGCCTTTTGTTTTCCAAGTCTACATGTCTAAAAAGTAGCTTTCCATCATTTTGGAAATGAAGAACGAGTCCCTTTGTGAGTATTGGTAAAGGTTTAAGAGATTTTTGGTAAGTTACCCTTACCATCCATTCAAAGAAGGTGATTTGGTGTACTAATTATTCGAACCCCTTTGCGATGAGTATATGAGAATGGTCAATGCGGCGTGAAAGGACTCCATAGCCAACAAGACCCAAAGGATACGATGGAATTATTAGAAGAAATTACCAGTGGGACAAGACTATTTGGCACCCGGTCTCATGTGAAGACATTAGATGAGCCCGCTCACTCTCCTAAGTTGAAAGAGCAAGTTCAATTCCTTTACTCGATGATGAAAGAGTTTATGAAAGGGAGAGCTCAACAAGTCCAGGTGTGTGGCATTTTTATTCTTAATCATCCCACCAACACCTGTCTGCAAGTGGTTGAAGACCATGAATAAGTGAAGGTTTTGGAATTCAATGGTTGAAATAGGAAATTTCCTAGGGGGTAACAATAAGGGTTTTGAGGGACACCAAGATGGAGATATACAAGAGTCAAAAGAAAATAACTTAAACCTTCGATACTGCAATCACCCAAACTTATGATGGCACAGGAAGAAGTAACGGTACAGCCGAGGTGGACAACCTCAACCTCAACCCTACCTAAGAAGAGGTAAGGGCCTTCCAACAACAATGCCGCTTTATACAAGTCGGACTGGGAGGAGATCCTAGATGCAATAACTCAAATGGAAAAGAAAAGTGATTTGTTCATGGAACAGATAAGGAGAGAAATTGAGAAGGTCGGCACTAGATCCTTTTCCAGTATAAAGAATCTCAAAGTCCAAGTTAGGAAACTTGCCTCTTTTGTGAGCTGACTTGAGGCTACGGAATCTGGAAAGTTACCATCCCAATCAAAGGTAAATCCACAGAATAAGAGTGCCTTGAAGTTGAGAAACAGGAAGGATGTACGTGAAGCTCAGAAAGATTTTGTGCAAAAAAATGATTTGATTATGGAAAGCAATAAGACCAGTTTTGATGAACAAGAAATGGTTGTTGAACAGGAGCCCTCGAAGAAGCTTCCCACCACCGAGGCTAGGGTGATCCCTCCATCATTGTTTCCTAGTTCTCTATGGAGAGGCCAAATGTGGCGACAAATAAATCACATATTCAAAAGGTTTTTGATTAGGTCGAGGTTAGCATTCATATTCTCGATGTGATTGAGAAATTTTCTTATTATCCTAATTTTTTGAAAAATGCATGCACTAAATGAAGGATGAAACCAACTAAGATAGTAGGCCACTTGAGTAGCCACTTTAGCTGAACATACCTAAAAAGTGTAACCACCCCTGAATGTTTTTATCCCTATTTTCTTAGGTGGTATATTTGTGAAAAGTGCTATGATTTATTTGGCTACATCTATCAATGTAGTTCCTTTTAGTCTTTATGAGAACCTAGACATGGGTAAGCTTAGGGACATTAGTGTTATTGTCAAACTAGCCAATATTTGCCAAGCTAGCCCTAGAGGTATAGTCATTGATGCCATGGTTAAGGTGGAAATTTGGTGTTTCCTGTGGACTTCTATGCCCTTGATGTATGCACGATGGTGGTGCACCCCCAATTTTATTGGGGAGACCTTTCCTAAAAATATTAGGGACTAAAATATATATTCATTTGGGAACACTAACCTTAGAGGATGATGTTGATAAGGTGGGATTTTGGATTTATAACTCGAAGCATAATTCACCTGTTTAATCTCTTATGTGCAATGGTATATCTCTATGTGATGAACTTGTTCAACGTGATGACTTTTGCATGAAGATGAGTTCCTTGATGATGTCAATGAAAATGATGAAAGGATATGATGAATCATATCTTGTGCTTTAATTCTGAAAACCATGTTGATGATACATATGCTATGCACGAATTTAGTGATGAAATTTAAATTTTGGATAGTTTTTCTATGCTCACTAACTCAAAATGGTCGGTGGAGAGTGGTGAGGACTTATAAAACATCCTTAACCACCTCATAAACCCGAATACATAGATAAGAACTCAACGTAGCCTTAGGATGGAAATACTCTCTCCATGGTGAGCAAAAAGTGTGAAGGTAAAGGTGAAACTTTGTGGAAATCTCTCCAAAAAGATGTCATCGTGGGTGGAGTCACGGATGGCAACTCCGGAGACCCAACAAAAGGTTTGTTTTATATATAATTCGTGAATAATAAGTCATTAGGATGACAATAAATATATTGTGTTTTTGTTTTATTTTCTTTGATATTTTTCGTAGTTACATTTTGTATGTTTTTGTGTAAAAAAAGGATTTTTTATGAAACTTTGGCTAGTTTTTTATTCTAAGATCGAGTCTCGTGCTTTTTATTAGAAGGAAATAGGTTTTGGGTGAATTTTGTTTTTCGGAAAATGAAGGTGCTGTGAAGGAACGAGTTGTGCATGCTAGCACGACTCGTGAAAGTTAAAATGGCACGAGGCTATCATGTAGCACAACCTGTGTCATTACCTCGGGCTAGCCTGCGGGTAGGGGAGAAATGCAAAATTCTGAAACTTAATTACTTTTTTGCCAAACAAGCATTTTTATACCATTAATTCCACAGGTCTTTAACTCCCTAAGCTTCATGATGATTATGGTACTTCACCAAAACATCCACACCTTCCTTTTTCATTAATTGAGTAAAGCTTTTGTACCTAAAGTTTCTATGTTTATCAAGACCAGGACCATTCCTATTCTCTCTCTCTCTCTCTCTCCTAAATAACCCATTTTAGGTTATCCTTGATTCTCCGAAATAAATTACAGAGTACCTTCCCCCATCTATAAAGGCCATTTAATCCACTACTAGTCCTTCCAAAACACTCATTCTCACTTCACATTTGGAAGAACTCGAAACATTGAGCAAATTTTCCTCAAGGGAGAGCACATTTTACCTCTTCTTGTGCGAATGGGTGAATCTCTGAACCTTGTGTCTGCTTGCCTTCTTTAATATGATTGTGTCATGAGGGAAAGCATGCATGTCAAAATTTGTGGATATTTTTAGGAAAGTATGTGGGTTATATGAATGTTTTTGCGTTGGATCAAGTGTGGAGGAAGTGTATAATTAATCTTTGTGTTCAGATGATATGATTTTCATTGTGTCAGTTGTTTTGGAAAATGTTCTTGTTGAATGATCTTTGATATATATACTTGTATATTCTTTCCATTACCATATTCTTCTTGTTCTGATAGAATGGATCCAAAGAGGAGTAGGCCAAACAAAGAAACAGCTTCCCGGGGTGAGAAAGGGAAGAAGTCGGCTAAAGTTAGTAGATAAGAGCTATCGACCTCCCTTCCTCCTAACCCCACCTTTTTTATTGATGAGTTTATAAGGTTGGCAAAAATTTCCAGGAGTGTGGCCCGGGTGTGGAGGTATCTAAATAGCCCAAAGAGAACCATTTTGGAGATGAATTTTTCATGCAACGAGACCTTAGGTGCTCTAGGTCTACTTGAGCCAGTCGCTTATTTGCTAGGTCGGATAGGTCTAAAGGGTTTTGATGAGACGTAAAATGTGTGTATTTTCTGAAGCATTTAACATATCTTTTGTTATCATTTTGTCTGAAGATTTCTAGATTTAGGTAGGTTTATCACAAGGGGATTAGATAACTATTTTTGGTTTTCGTATCTAAAACCTTTTATTATGTAACATATTTTTGAGTCTATTGGATTTTTTGTCCTTATGAGCATCTAGATTCCTTTTTGTGAGCTTAATTTGTATATTGCTCGTAAACACTTCATAGTATTTTAGTGAAGCCCATTTGCAAGGATGGTAGAAGACTGAAGGACACGAGTCAGAACGTGGTAAAAGATAGAATGATTGAAGAAGGAAGACAAAGAAGCGGATAATTTGTGATCTGGAAGTTTGAACCAAGTTCAGGGAATTATCCAAGAAGAACTAGCCTCCGAAGGAAGTACGACTGGATTCATCTCCTTGAAAACTATCAAATCGTCTACAAGAACTCCCAAATCGGATAAGCGGTTCACCTGTAGCAATGCAAAGAAGTTGAAGAAAAGAGCAACCACATGGGCACGTGCCCCAAGCACCCAAACAAGGGGCAAAATCAGTCCTAGGAAGCAAAACGCACGGCCCGTGTGATAGAGTACGCGACCAAGTGCCTCTGCAACACTTTTTGACTTTTCTAGACCAAATTAGACTATAAATAACTCCCTTCTTCCCCATTTGTCTAAGCCCTACTTGGGGCCTTAAAACTCTAGTTTTTCTTCATCAGTAATTTTTTTAAAACTAAATAGAATTTAATTTATATTTTTTAATGCAACTCCATTTCTTTTGATTTTAAAAAATTATAGATATACTTTTAACGGTCACTTTATTTATACATTTTCAAATGAAATAAATTAAACGTAGAGTTCGGCTAATATCAATAATTAAACTTTATTTTTTCACCGAATAAAATTTTATATCCTACTTATTCATAATTATATAAAATAAGTAATATATAAAATTTTATTTAGTGAAAAATAGATTTTATGTATTAATATTTGACTTCTATCACATAGACATAAACACTAAAAAAATAGTTTTAATTTAACGGTTAAACCTTAATTGACATTAAGAAAAATTGTTTTACTTTAATTGATAAACAGTCAACCTTATTTGACTTTCCATATATAAACACCAATAAAATGGTCTGGCTGTAACTAATTATCAGTCAACCCTTACTTGACCTTTCATATACAAACATTAATAACCAAGGTTTGACCTTAACTAATTCATGATCAACTCTTATTTTACTTTCCATACATAAGCACTAATGAAAATGTTTTATCTTCACTAATGATAGAACGGTATCCATCCACTAAACCCTTCTGCCGCAGCAGAGCCGCACCCTTCTTCTTCAAGATTTTTCCCTATCTCCCCTAATGGGGAGATGAGGAATAACAGTTTATTTTATTTCATCTTTTTGTTATTAAATAAGTGTGAGATTTGTCTCCATAGATTAGTTTTGTCCTTCAACTTGATTGATTAGATCATTGTATTCATGATGATAACTCGATTTAATTGTTCATGTTGATGTATTGTTCTCGATCTGTTTATACAGATCGTGTGTTTGCAATATCTTTTGTGATTTTATTTTTGGGTTTTCATAAATCTTGGTTCGTCAGATCTGTGATTTTCAAGGTGTTAACAGTTTTAACAACATACATCGTGGTTGGATTAAGTGGTGTTACAATTGTAGAATATCCCTGTTTGGCGCAGTGATATTGATGCATGATATGCTTCTCTTTGCCAAGTGGTCATGTTTTTTGCAGGAAGCAAGTTAATATCCCCGAGGGAGATGTTACAATTTTTATTGGATATGGTATATGTAATAGTACAGACAATAAGTCTAGTTGATATGTAATTTAGATATCCTTGCAATATGTTAGTTATTGCTAGAGGCTAGTTGGTTGGATGTCAATTCCACCCATTGTAATCACCACTGGGCTTTATTCCCAGCATCTTGGAATGATTTTTTTAATATAAAAAAATCAACGATTAACCCTTACTTGACTTATCATAAATAAATACTAATAACTTAGGTTTGATCTTAATTAATCAATACTCAACCCTTACTTTACATTCCATACATAAACATAAATTAAATGGTTATAAATTAAATAATCAATGGTCAACCCTTACTTGACTTTCCATACACATATACTAATGAAATGGTTATAATTTAACTAATCAACGGTCAACCCTTACTTGACTTTCCATACATAAACACTAATGAAAATGTTTGACCTTAACTTAGAAACAGTTAACCCTTAATTCATGTTCCATATGATGTATACCTAGCCAAGCAACTAAAGACTTCTAACCTCTAGGGAAATTCCAATCTCGCTTTGTGAATACACAAATCCATTCAGCCCAAGGTTCGTGTCAACCACAAATTGATCAAGGCGAAACTACGTGATCGTGGATCCAATCATCAACCGAGAAAGATAGAATGAAGGCAAGCACTTAGCCAAGAACCAAGAATATATTGACCACGGTACAATCCACGATCTCAAGCCCTAATAATGTCGAGCCACAACTATGATAGGCTATAAATACAGGAAGAGCAACACTGGCTCATGTAAGTGAGACTAAACTGAGAAATTCTAGTTCTCTGAGGAAAAGACTAACTTGATCGTCAGAGTGTTTTTCCTGGAATTACTTTCAGGATTTATTTTATAGGAAGAGAAATTTCATGGTGAACAGCGAGTACTTTACTTGGCTGGATTACCACATCAATGACATAAACACTTCTAAGTGCGTCAAAATAAGAAAGTATCTTCCAGATCAGGATAAATAAAAGGTCATAAAAATCCCGCGAAGACATAAAGATACATTCTCATAGAGTGTACAAAATATGGGAAGAGTTGACCCAGGAATTGTTACCCATTATTTGAATATCATTTATTCGGTTAAACATGTCAAGCAAAAGCAGCGAAGCTTTGCCAGTGACAGGCATAAAGTAATTGAAGAGGAAGTAATGACTTTACTTCATGCTGGTATTCTAAAGGAGGTAACCTATCTAAAATGGTTGGAAAACTCAATGATGTTACAAAAGGCAAACGATGGATGGAGAATGTGTATAGACTTCATTGATCTAAATAAGGCATGCCTAAAGGATTTATATTCTTTGCCTCAAATTGATCAGCTAGTCAAAGCAATTTCAGGATACAAAGTCCTAGCCTTTTGTATATGTATAATGGATACCAGTAAATACTAATGAACCAAGAAGATTCAGAGAAAACAACGTTCATAACGAGCTTTGGAATATTTTGTTATGTGAAAATGTCGTTTGGCCTAAAAACTGCAAGAGCAACATATTAGAGAGTGATCGACAATGCATTTCGCAATGAAATAGGATGAAATGTGAAAGCATATGTTGATGACATAGTTGTCAAAAGTATAAGGATATGAAACATCGCGGAAAATTTAAAGGAAACATTGGATACAATAAGTGAGATTGACATGAAGCGTAATCCCAAGAAATAAATAATTGGAGTAGGTGCAGGGAAATTCTTAGGATACAAGGTATCTTCAAATGGGATCGAGGCCAATCAAGAGAAAATACAAGTTATTGTTGACCTTACTCAACCACTAACAGTTAAGGAAGTGCAAATATTAAAGGGATCGTTGGTAGAACTTAAGAAGGAAAAAAAGTTTAGCTAGAACGAGGAAAGTTAAAAAGTATATGAGTCTTTGAAAGAGCAACTTCAGCCATTGCCAACATTGAAATCACTAATATCAGGAGAAACCCAATATCTATACTGGGTTATTTCAAAAATTCAGTAAGCTCAGTTTTGGTGCGTCGAGAAGGACAAAGACAAGTATCATTAAACTACATCAGTAGAATACTACAAAGTGAAGAGAGAGCATACATGTAAGTTGAAAGCCTTATTCTAGCTTCAGTATAGTCATCAAGAAGGTTGCGAACCTACTTCCATAGTAATGGGAAAGTCAAGAATATCCTAACCAAGCCTAAAGCATCTGGTAGAATGACAAAGTGGGTTCTTGAATTTGGGCAATATGAGATCCAATTCCAACTACTATCTGCAATCAAAGCATAAGCCTTAGCAGATTTCATCGCAGAGATGACAAGTGAAGATGCACAAAACGCGAATGAAAAGCAAAATATTGGAATCAATAAAGGGAAATCCAAGTGGGTGGACATTGCATGGAAATTATTTGTTGATGAAGCATTTATCAAAGAAGATTGCGATGCAGGATGACTACTAGTCAACCCAGAAGAAGGTGAGCACAGATATTAACTTCTTTTTTACTTTCCACTCACCAATAATGAATCTAATTATGAGGCATTAATATGTGGTTTAGACATTACAGTGAGGATGAAGGTAAAAAGCATTTGGGGCTTTAGTAATTCACAGATAGTAGTCCAGTTAGTGAGAGGGACTACAAGGTGCGGGAAGAGCAACTGATAAAGTATTCAAGGGTAGTTCGCCAACTCATTGCTTAACTTGAATACTTCGATATCAAACAAGTGCCAATAAGTGAAAACACAAAAGATGATGCCTTGAGCAAGCTAGAAACTGCTGGATTTGATTCATTGGTCAGACAAAAATATGTGAAAGTGGAGGTCATTCTTGTCAGAAGTATAGTAATAACAATTGTGTCAACGATTCATATGGAAGAAATAAACTGGATAACACCGTTGATAGATTAATTCTTAATTGGAAAGTTGCCAACAGACAAGATACAAGCCATAAGGTTGGAACTACGATCTTATAACTACGTTTAGAATGGGGGAATCTTATAAAAAAGTTTCTTATCTCCAAGGATAAATTGTGTAGCAAAATCACAAGCAGGTGAGATCTTGAAAGAAGTGGATGAAAGATTATGCAGAACGCATCAAGGGTTTCGAAAAATTGCGAAGAATATAATTCGGGCAGGATACTGCAGGCCAACTATGATCAACGATGCAAATAACTTCATGCTCAAGTGCAAAAGTTGTCGGATTAATTCTCAAATCGCATAAAATGCAAGCTATTTTAACAGGAGTATATGGAGCATGGTCGTTCGTTAAATGGGGAATTGAACTTGTTGGGTCTCTCCCAAAGGGTGCTGGCAATGCAAGATTCCTAATTGTGGCAACAGATTACTCCACAAAATTGTTGTAAGCAAATCCATTGGGAAGAGTCACAACAGAAGTAACAAGGAAGTTTGTTTTGCAGAATATAGTTTGTCGCTTTGGGGTTTCACAAACTATCGTCAGAGACGATGGTACACAATTCACAAGTGGGGCCTTTACTGAATGGTTCTTGAAGTTAGGGATTGTACAAAAGTTCACATCAGTAGCCCACCCCAAATAAATGGTGAGGCATAAGTAACCAACAGAACCATAGTTTAGTGTATCCAAAAATTATCAAAAGGAAAGTGAACTGGTCGAGTGGATGAGATACCCAATACCTTATGGTCATACAGAATAACTTTTTGACAACAAATAGGAGAAACACCATAAAATCTGGTATGTGGCCGTGAGGCAGTAATATCAATAGATATCGGGAATTAAAGCCTTCGAGTAGAAGAATGCAAGGAAGACGACAATCATGAAATGACGAGGTTAGATTTTGACGAACTAGAAGAAAAGAGACCACGCACAATGATCACATAGGCGAAGTACCAAGAGAATATAGCTAGAGCATAAAATCAAGGAGACGCAATTTCATATTGGTAACTTTACGTAGCAAAAAAATGAAGCGAGCCTAGTAGAAGAAAAAGGAAAGCTAAGCCTAAACTAGGAAGACTTGTAAAAGATAACGAAAGAACACCGATCCAGCTGCTCTGAGTTAGAAAGGTTGGATGGCAGCAGCGTCTCCAACACATGACATGTGATCAACTTCAGAAAGTTTTATGTTTAGATCTAAGGTGGAGGGTAGGATAAATCCAATTGTATAGAAGCAATGAGATGATCATTGGTGATCTTCGTGTCTTTGTTTTGTTTTGAAACCGATATTATAATAGCCATACATTATAAATATCAAAAAGCATCTATGGAGGAAATACATTTTTTATACTTTACTTACATTTTTAATAATATCCAACTATGGCACATCGTAAACAATTGATTTTGACCAATCGTGATGAAAAAACTTGCAACATTTTGATTTTGCAAGCTCCAGATCTTGCAATGTCGCAATCTTATTTCCACAAGCTATACATGTTTCACAAAGGCAGATATGTCTACAAAAACAACAACGTAAGCAAACAATAGATATTGCAGTTCGCACAATACAAGTTCTCGAGTTCGTAGCTATATATCTTGCAACTTCATAAACTTAACTAAGAAAGTGATAGATCTTGGAAAAAGGCAGACATGTCACAAAGGCGATAAAAGAAAGAAATAGACTTTGCAAGTTTGCACAATAAAAAATGGGAGGCCATCATCGTGCCTCTCAAAGATAGTTTTTATAGCCCTAATTGCGGCTAACTTCTAGAAAGTAGATTGTAGCAATTTGGGGTCGTCCACAAGGAAAATGGGGTTTTATCGAGTGTTAAAAGTAGTGAAAAAACACACGAATAATTCACTCTACGTGTGTGGTAACAAACATGGGGGGTTTTGCTTTTAGAAAAACACTACGATTACTTAAATAACTAGATTAACCAACAATTAGAGAAATTAATATAACTACGATCACACTAGCACTAAAGATGTAATTAAGA